>JAODXP020000012.1:14044613-14124613 GCA_027497455.2 Sardinella longiceps | reverse complement strand
CTGGGAATAAATAGTGTGTAAATTGTGTAATAGACTGGAAAAATACTTTACTTAACCCTATAGGCTTCCACTACTCGTAATATCATGGATTGTATTACACTATAGTCAATTGTAGAACTGTGACTCATGTTGGTAGCAACACAATACATGACAGGTGTGTTGTATATTGCATCATGTGCTTTGATTTGTGTAACCGCTGGTGAAATATTCAGATAATCAAGTGTAATAAGCCAGTTCCCGTCCTCCTCCTGTTTCTTTTGTCTTGGGGTTGTCAGTGATTTGTTGTGGTTTCTATTACACTGTCTCTGACCCTGTCATTATGACGGGAGTTTTTACTCGTCACATGTCGGCCTGATCTGTGGTGTGTGCATTTATTCATTTGTTTGTTTATTTGTTTATTTATTTATTTTTAAGGGGGCCGTTTCAAGAAGGAGGTGCTGGTGGAGGGACAGAGTCACCTGCTGCTCATTAGAGAAGAGCCAGGCCTGCCAGATGCTCAAGTGAGTGAGAAAGAGGGAGAGAGAGAGAGAGAATGTGTGTGTGTGTGTGTGTGTGTGTGTGTGTGTGTATGTGTACTGTATGTGTGTGTGTGTGTGTGTGTGTGTGTGTGTGTGTGTGTGTGTGTGTGTGTGTGTGTGTGTGTGTGTGTGTGTGTGTGTGTGTGTGTGTGTGTGTGTGTGTGTGCATGCTCCTGTGTGTGTGTGTGTGTGTGTGTGTGTGTGTGTGTGTGTGTGTGTGTGTGTGTGTGTGTGTGTGTGTTCGCAAGTGGGCATGCAGGTGTGCGCACAATGTGCATGTGTGTGTGTTTGTGTCTGACAAAGGATAAATGTCTATCTCTGCTCTCCTTCCATATCTTTTAGTTCTGTAGCTGGGTGGATGGCGTCATCCTGGTCTTCAGCTTGGAGAATGAGTCTAGTTTCCAGGAGGTCTACAGCAACTACAGCCAGCTCTGCACCCATCGAAATGTAGCAGAGGTCCCCTTCATTGTTGTGGGCACTCAAGGCAAGACATACAGTACACGCTTGGTCCTCCATTAGCTCCATTGCACCATTAGTGTCTTGTTGTTTGCCCCAGTAGAGCCGCCTAAGGGTGGGGCGTGACACTTTTCAGATTACTCAATATCTAAAAAACAAATCTGTTTCTGTCTTAGTCATTATATGGGTGGACACATTGCGCAAAAATGTTAAAATTCACATGAATTGACAAAGGATACCATAAAGAAGAAATAATCTGCCCAAGAGATACTGCCTGTGTTTACATGGACACTTCACATCCAAGGGGATGCATTCATAAACTCCAATTTAAATGGTATATTTGGTTAACTAATCAGAGAGGTGTCCATGTAAACGGAGCTATTGTTAGTGAGCATTGCAGTATATTAACTGAAATTCCGCATTCAGTGCCATTCTCATTACTGCATTATCCCAATCTATTTTAATTCAGTTCGCCTCAGCTGTCACTGCTAAAGTGGGACAGTATTTTCTCCAGATCATTAGATCTTGCTGTCTAGTGCATCTAGCATTGCAGTTTCTGTGGAATAGTCATAATAAAGTTGAAGTTTTCGCTGTTGAGCAGTTTATTAAATGACTGGTTCATGCATTTTGTGGAGTAAAAATAGCTTTTCATTTTTACATTTTTATGCAAAATGTAAGTAGCTTTCATCCAAAACGACTTACATTTGTCAACTATCAGTAACTTCAGGGCAAGTCTTTCCTAGAGCAACTTAGGCTAAAGTGCGTTATTAGCTTTACCCTCAGATGCACACCTTTCCCGCAAAACCTGTGTCTCTGTGCTTAGTCATGGCGTCTACCTGATAGGTTCTTTGTGGTTTTTCTTTTGAAGCTCTAAGCAGCTCATGACTTTGTTTCCTGTCTGTGTGTAGATAAGATCAGCAGCACCAACCCACGGGTCATAGAAGACGCCAGGGCCCGGCAGCTTTGCTCTGACGTCAGACGCTGCTCCTACTTCGAGACGTGCGCCACTTACGGGCTCAACGTCAACCGCGTTTTCACGGAAGGTAAAGCCCACTGTTGTTGCTCTGTGTCTTTCCTGACGGGAGTCTCGTGCCCTTCTAGAGCAGTAACTGTAAACTGTGTAAGGTCATTGAAATCAATTCAATTCTTTTCACTTCTATTTATTAGACAGACTCTGGTCATAAATACATACGCAAGACAGGACAGATAGAAAGAATAGAATATAAAAACAGAAATAACAGAAGTGCAATGAATTGTCTGATGAGATTTGTGTGTGTGTGTGTGTGTGTGTGTGTGTGTGTGTGTGTGTGTGTGTGTGTGTGTGTGTGTCTTTTAAGATCTCCTACACAGGCACATTTTCAGATTTAGCGGCATGAGGGAAAAAAAAAACAAAAAGAATAGAGCCTTTTAAGATTACGATTGAAAATATCAGGTTCAGACTCTCAACAAATTAGCAAACTGGGTGAATGCACAAGCCAAATTCGTTTATCAAACCAAGCAGGGCAGACGAGTGGTTGTTTATAATGCTCGAAGCTATAGTTTTGCATTCTATTATACTGTACTATTCATATGCATGTATTATTTATTGAATCCAATTGAATTTATTTATTGAATCAAAATAGCCAAAGGGACTCTAAGGTAAAGTACACAGCCAGGTATTGCAAGGTTTCCAAGGTTTCCATTTGCAAGATATTGTATCATTTCCATTTCTCCATGTCCTAACCTTGTGTATGAAGAATGGCCAGCCAGTAGGCGACTGGTGCGAAATGGTGTCCAGTACAGGCCGAAGCAGGGGGAGCATAAATCACGAGCGGGAACACATCCATCTAGCAATGGAGTTTTTCATCAGTGTAATGCTCTGTACAGTAAGCCAGGAAGCATGACAATGAGCTCAGCCTCCCGCAGTTGCTCTTCACGTTGCCATCTGTGCGATGGAACGCAGTGACTTATGTGGAGCGGATCCGTTATCAGACATCTCGACAGTGACAGTGGGGAATGCAGTAGAGTCAACAATGCAGTACAGACAACGTGGGCCAACTAAACATCCATGAGGAAAGGTCTCAGCTGTGTCTTCGCCACCCATAGTCAGAGCACAGAACAGGGGCAACAACATGGTGAACACAGGTTTTATGAGTTTGGACCAGAGTGAAAGCAGTTAACCAGACAGAGACTTATTCAATTATTGGGGGTGTGGTAGAATAATGGTTAAGGACCCTGACTCTAGCGTGGTGGTAGTCTGAAGTTGTAGGTTCGAATCCTGGCTGCCAATGCTGTACCCTTGTGCAAGGCATTTAACCCTAAGTTGGTCTTGGGGAGATTTGTCCTGAACTAATTGATAGTTGACAAATGTGAGTCGCTTTGGATAAAAGCTTCTGCTAAATGCATAAATGTAAATGTCAAAAGCAGCTAAGCATTCTCCTAATAATGCATTAATCAACTATCCAATCAATCAATCAATGAAACTAAATGCATTACATGAAGCATTTTTTGTGTATGTGTTAGCAGTAGAAGTATGTGTTCCAACTAGGAATTATGATGGCCCTGGTGCTTTTTGCACCCTGCTCAGCCAGGTGATGTACTGGAGCATAAATTCACTGTTGTACAGTTTGAAGTGTACTCATGAGGAGAGAGAGAGAGAGAGAGTGTGTGTGTGTGTGTGTGTGTGTGTGTGTGTGTGTGTGTGTGTGTGTGTGTGTGTGTGTGTGTGTGTGTGTGTGTGTGTGTGTGTGTGTGTGTGTGTGTGTGTGTGTGTGTGTGTGTGTGTGTGTGTGTGTGCGCGCGCGTGTGAGGGAGAGAGAATAGAATGTACCACTGCAGACTGCTCAGCAGCAGTTTCCTGTACATATTTCTGCTACTTTCAAAAGGAAACAACATGATAATGTAGTCACACATTTAAATGCATCAATATGCAGGGCTGCATGTGAACCTGGGAGATAGAGGAAGTTCTGAAGAGAGAAAACGGAAGGTCACAATGATGTGACAAGACTGTGCTAGAAAAATGAAGTGGGGGGAAGAGATAAATAAGCTATTTTATCACAGACGACCAGTAAATATAAATATAGAACCTGGTCGTTGTTTTTTCTTCAGGGTATGTGTGTGTGTGTGTGTGTGTGTGTGTGTGTGTGTGTGTGTGTGTGTGTGTGTGTGTGTGTGTGTGTGTGTGTGTGTGTGTGTGTGTGTGTGTGTGTGTGTGTGTTTCTCAAGGACTACTGCCTATGTAGGTTGATGTGAGTAAGATACTGCAAGGGAATTCATTGTTGGTCATTTACCTTAGCTATTGTGTTTCCTTTAAGTGTCTTGTCACTGTGCCTGATTGTCTTTTGTGCTTTTATATCCTTTTAAAAAGATGCATGCAGGTGAGATAATAACTACATGATAATATAATCAATTAACAGTGATTTTAATCACTTCTTCGACTTTAAGGTCTACAATAAAGCATGCAAATATCTCTGTTGGTGAATCAACATGCTGTAATGCTGGTACAGTGGCAAATTGAGTCATTAGTTGCAAAAGTAACATATAAGAAGATATAACAGAGACACACGTTTAATGGTATCTTACAAATGGAATCCTAGTAAAAAACTAGTTGCAAAATAAACATACTGTAGTATATAGGATCTTAGAGAAACTTTTAATGGTAGAAGGCCTCTGTGAGTGTGGTTACATGAATAATCTGATAATAGAGATTCCAAGATGCATTCTATGCAACAGTATCCAAGGAGATGCATTTATAAACTCCAACTGAAATGGAATATTCAATTTGATTATTCATGTCCATGTAACTGCAGTGATTGACAACTCTATCCGTCACCGTTTCATCTGCTCTTATGTTTGTTCTGTGTACTGCAGCTGCCCAGAAGATTGTGTCTGTGAAAAGGCAGGCTGCTCTGTTTGCCTCCTGTAAGTCTCTCCCCAACTCCCCCAGCCACTCTGGTGGATCTACCCCAGTATCAGGAGCGTTCCCTGGGCAGGTGAGACTCAGGGCCTAGGCCTAACCCTTTCTCTTGATAGCTGGGGTTTTGTTCTACTTTCTGTTAGGCTATATCTTGTTGGTTGCCTGTGTTACATTCCTAAACGTCTCAGATATTTTTAGTTATTATTACCACATCTGTCAGTCTCTCTTACCACTTTTTGTCTTTTTTTTCTGTCTCTTTTCCTTTCTCTTTCTCGCCCCCTTTCTCCCATTTTCTCTCTCTCACACATGCACACACTCATACACAATCTCTCTCTCTCTCTCTCTCTCTCTCTCTCTCTCTCTCTCTCACACACACACACACACACACACACACACACACACACACACACACACACACACACACACTCCTGCTCTGTCTCTGTCCATCTCTCTAGGCCAGTAATGGGGGTCAGAGCAGTGACTACTCCTCGTCTCTGCCCTCTACACCAGTCATCAGTCACAAGGAGATTGGCGTGTCGGGGGGAGACAAGCTGGGCAGTGCCACCCCAGGGACCCTCAGGAGTGGCCCGCGCCGCCGCACCACCAGATTCCCAGTTAGTTCACCTTTCACCTTTCAAATCAATTTCAGTTTCTCTACAGTTTTGTTTTCCTGGATGTTTTGAAGCTATAACTTTAATAAAGAGGTAATTAATGAATATTCAGTAACCAACAGTTACTAGGTTCCAAGGTTCCAAAAAAATCAGGAACTTGGGTGAGGTTGTGAAATTAGATGTTTTTTTATTATTGTTTGAGATTGTAAAATTAGATGTTTTTTCATCATTTACCATGACATCACTACTATTCTTAAGGACAGGTTTGGGCAGAAAGTATTCCTGGTTATGTGCTGGTGTATACACTTACATATTTATATAAATTTTTCTCCACTCACTCTGTCCTCTTCCAGGGTCGGCGTGGCAGCGATGAGAGGAGGAGTGTTGATAGTAAATGTGATTTTGGCAGTGGAAGGGCAATCCCCATCAAACAGGTGTGTGTTGGTGTATACTGCGGGGAGTGTGTGAATTCATGAGAAGTGATGTGGTGTGTGCTTTTCTCAGTTCTTACTCAAGTCTAACACCTCTCTTTCTCCTCCTTGTCTGTGTTACAGACAGACACACACACACACACACACACACACACACACACACACACACACACATTCTCTCTATGTATTTCTCTCTATATATATCTCTTTCTCCCTCTCCCTCTCCCTCTCTCTCTCTATCTCTATCTCTCTGTCTCTCTCTAACTCCCTCTCTCACTGTTTTCCTCTGTGCATGTATTCCTTCAGAGTGTTCTACTGAAGCGCAGTGGAAGCTCAATCAACAAAGAATGGAAGAAGAAGTATGTCACTCTGTCCAGCGATGGTGTGCTCTCCTATCACTCCAGTGTCAATGTAGGTAGACACCAGGCTTTTGGTACAATATAAATGTGTGCTTTTATTTTGTGTCTGTGTGTTTGTGCCTGCAGGACAATGATTTGTTTGTCTGGGTCTGTTTATGTTTGCTTGTGCTTTTGAGTGTATTTATTGGTGAGTGTGTGCACAGTAATCTGTGTCCACATATTTAATAGTCATTTCTGCATTTTAGTTTCGCTTCCAAGAAAAGGGTTTGTTTGTTTGTTTGTTTGTTTGTACTATAAGACGTTTGTTTATAAGCATCTCTGCCAGATATCCTCCCAAATCGAAACATTGATTCCGGTGCACAGATAGACTCCATCCTCATGGGAGAGTTCCCACAGTGTGCAGAATTGGTTCTCATCGCCTAAACAACCCCAACACCCCCCCTCACCCCCCCCTCCCTCCCTCCCTCCTCCTCCTCCTCCTCCTCCTCCTCCTCCTTTTCCACTTCCACCTCCCCCAATCCCACACATCCGGTGCCTTACTCCACGCTGTGCTCGTCTCCACCTGATGAGCAGATATATCAAAACTCTACTCTACTCAGCTTTTCTATCCACCAAAGAGAGAGAGAGAGAGAGAGAGAGAGAGAGAGAGAGAGAGAGAGAGAGAGAGAGAACAAAATAATGATCTGCCCGGTGGAGACTTCTTTCCTCTGTCTGTGCCCTCTTCTCCACCGTCCGTCCCCTCGGCTGCTTCATTGTGAAGTCAGTGACTGAATACAGTTCCATGACTGGGCACTGGGCGGTTGTGATGGATGAGGCCGGATCTAAAGCTAGACTGCTCACATTAGCGCAGCTCCCTGGGACAGCCAGGGAATTTCAATGTGGGGAGAAAATATCAGTCGGGCATTCAAATGGGCTAGGTTGGCTAAGGGTCATAAACGATCATCCCACTGTAGAGAGCTCTATTCTGGGCAAAGCTTTTTTATTCATTTCACAAGGCACAAACCACAATCTGGGATAAAGCTGTTTTCAACAAATGGACGTGCGCTACCAATTCCATAATTTATAAGTCCCCTCTTGTGAAATCTATCTGAATTGGCTAGTCGCGTCATTGTCTGCACAGCTGTTGATTTTTATTTAATATAGTAATTTGATATATGCGAGTGATTTTGTCCAAGAAATTCAGGCTTTTGAGTATTTAAGGATTAACTATCCATTTGAATTGTGTTTGACATGGTTTGTTGATGCTGTGTTGAACAATCTGACTTTTCTTACATGATGGTCTGCTCAACATCTTGAGCTAACTAGCATCAGTGCATCTTTTACACCAGTAATCATATGCATGTGACAAATACAACTTCTTGTATCCTTGTATCTGAATGAAACCAAACCTGACTGACTGAATGTGCATTAGTCCCTACATTTCTGAGACCTTGGACTGAAGCTGTCCGTGATCTTTGACCTGGCAGGAATACATGCAGAATGTCCACGGGAAGGAGATGGACCTGCTGCGGGTAACGGTGAAGATTCCAGGGAAGCGTCCACCTCGGGCCGTCTCCACAGGAGGACCCCCTGCTGGACAGAATGGTCTGGTGAAGGATGCCCCAGGACCAGAGGGATCAGGAGCAGGTGAGAGAGAGAGAGAGAGAGAGAGAGAGAGAGAGAGAGAGAGAGAGAGAGAGAGAGAGAGAGAGAGATTCACCTGGGGCATCACAGTCAAGTCAGAAGTTATTGCCTTTGGCACTGCTAATGGCCTGAATTCTCACTGCTTCACTCTGGCTGGTTCTCAGAGAATGCAAAACACACACATGCACGCACACACACACACACACACACACACACACACACACACACACACACACACACACACACACACACACACACACACACACGTGAGCAGTAAGAAAACATTAAGATAAGAAAGGTAGAGGAAATGAGAGAGAATAAAGAGACAGTATCATTCAGAGGATTCCTGATGGTCTTCTTAACCTTTCTCTTGTAAATAACCTTGAATGGTCTCTTGATCCTGCGTTGCAGCTTTGAGGATTTGTGTTCCAAGTCAGAAAATGAGAAACAAAATTAGCCTGAGATAACAGCATTGAACTGATTTGACCCCTACAGACAGTTTCAAGCAAGTTCTTTCACAACAAAGGCTTTCACCCCAAGTTATTCAAAGCTCTTGAATTCTTTGAATTTCTTTGAATGCATATGTTTCAAACTGTGTCAAATCTCTCTGACTTTAGAACAGCTGCTCCTAACATACTTATCCTGCCTTTTAGTGCCAGCATATCCCAGTGGTCTGTTGACTGTGGATGAGGGCCATGGGGTGATGGGTGGACTGACTTTGGGAAACCGCGGGGTGCAACGCAACCCCTCCACGCTCTCCAGTAAGGCTCAGAGTATGGGTGAGCTTTCCACTGTATCTCCATCCTCACGACTCCATATCCAGGCGGTCTTTGGTCTTCTTTTGCCCTCAATGGCCCCTAAATCTAGGGTTAGGAGTGATAGTTAAAGGGGTTAGGGGCTAGAGTTAGGGTTAAGATAGGGCCTTGCAGGCAGTGCTGCCTGGAAGGGGCCGTTGTGGGCAAAAAGATACTAATGAGCTATCCAGGCACCACCGCAGAGATCAGGGACCAATCTGGACATATTACCATCAGCTCATAGGCTCATCAGCTCATTGGAAACCATCCAAGCCATTATCAGACTGCTTTTGGATATTATGCATCATAATGAGGTCCATTATGGCTATTATAGCATTTTGGTTCATAATATGGTTGTCAGGGTTCATTTTACTTTTACTGCAATATAGTAACACTTGACTTAAAGTCTGTATCTATAAAGTCTGTATCTATAAAGCATCATAAACACAAAGTCCGTATCTATAAAGCATCATAAGCACATTAATAAAAGGTTATGAAATATTCATAATTCCTTATGATGAGCAACATCATATCAGCAACATCATAACATTATAACTGCATTTATGTCTCATTACGAATAGCTACGGCGATAATTTATCATTAAGAGTGATTATGAATATTTTTAATACCATTCAAGTCTACTTTAAGTAAAGAGTTACTGCATTTTCCTCTCTTTTGGATATCTGTCACTGCAGTGACAGCTTGCGCAGTAGTAGATCAGCAGGCATCAAATTATTGTTATTAATATATTATATAGCATACAAAGAGCGGACATTTTTATGTTTTGTTTTCTTTTTTTCTTTTTTTTTTAAAGCAGATTCTTTTTTTCAGTGTAGTGTTGTCTATAGGGTACTACAGTATTTGTGTAAACAAACCCTGTTCCCCCTCAATGCCAGACTCTTCTGTAGAGGGCGTGTCCAGTCCCACCTCTGGCAAAGAGCCTGGCCCATCCTCCCCGATGATTGACAGGAAGAAGACAAGGAGGAAGAAGAGCATGAACCAGAAAGGGGACGCCGCATCAGGGCAGGCTGAGGGTGAGTCAACCCAGCAGCACACCAAATATCTCCATAACCCGACGTCAGGACAAGCACTACTGTCTCTTTAGTGTATGAACTCTAAGAACAGCTACAGGCTAGATGGAGCTAGCTTTGTTTCAATATTAAATACACCACTGGGCTGAATATGTTTGAGTATGTCTGTTTGTTTGTTTGTTTGTTTGTTTGTGTCTTTCTCTTGAAAAGGTTCAGACATACAGTAATTCCCTGAGCTGCGTCAATGTCAGTGTGCCGCAAGCATAGATATTAGCCACTAGAGGGAGGTGCCTCAGTGAATGAACCTCCCTTGCGGTTTTGACAGTCCACTGATTATAATGCGAGCTGGCAGGGCTGTAACTGGGGTGCCATCAGAGCATTTCATTTTTTTAATGTTGTGTGAAATGGACTCTGTAGAATGATTTTTGTCAGTGAGGTGGTCGTGAGATTGGATTAGGTCTTTATCAGAGAGAGAGAGAGAGAGAGAGAGAGAGAGAGAGAGAGAGAGAGAGAGAGAGCTGTCACAGGCGGGTGGTACAGGAGTGCTTTGCCACGTGCCTTCAGACTGCAGGGGAATGAATATTGTCCAGTATGACTAAGGCTTTGGGTGTTTTTGTTGGCTCTTCTCCTGCTGCTTTCTCAAATCGGCTGTAATCTGCTCTTAATTCACTCCTTTTTTCTTTTATCTCTCTCTCTCTCTCCCTCTTTCTCTCTCTCGCTCTCCCTCCCTCTTTCTCCACTTTGTTGATTTCTCTCTCTCTTACTCTCTTTCTCCTTTTCTCTTCTTTGTCTGCCCCCGTGGGATTCTTCCTACTCACGCACGTCTTCTCAGCCAAGCGCAAAATGTGGAAGCTAAAAAGCTTTGGTAGCTTGAGAAACATAAATAAGACAGGTAATTGGGTTATGCCTGTGTAAGGCTATAGATATCTTTGTGCATGCAAATGTGTGTGTGTGTGTGTGTGTGTGTGTGTGTGTGTGTGTGTGTGTGTGTGTGTGTGTGTGTGTGTGTGTGTGTGTGTGTGTGTGTGTGTGTGCATGGGGTTCACATGTCTGCATTTAGTCTGACATTACAACGATCACGTATGTGCACGGTATATTTGTCCTCCATTTCCCACTGCCTATCATGTCTGTGATTCACTTTCATTTGTGAACTGTTCTTCAGAAGTGCACGCCTCAAAGAAAGAATGTGCTGATGTTTCATTGGCTGTTTTTGGGGGATGTTTACTGCATGATATTATTATCTGTGATGTGCTGTTCTGTTTTGTGCAACCCACCAAAGACCAAACCCTAAAGTCCTTCACCTCCATAGCATCTTTTTTCTCCATATAAAACTAGTGTATTACTATTAACCAAATGTTAATGCTAAAAAACCAACCATGTTTCCACCACTTTCTCCAATCCTTCCCCCACCCTCCTGTCCCCAGATGAGGACAACTTTGACTTCATGGTGGTGTCGAGCACAGGGCAGACGTGGCACTTCGAGGCTCCTAGTCAGGAGGAAAGGGATGCCTGGGTCCAGGCCATCGAGAGCCAGATTCTGGCCAGCCTGCAGTCATGCGAGAGCAGCAGGAACAAGGTAGCCGCTCAACGGCTCTTTCCATACACACACATACACACACACACACTTGCACACCAACACACACATGAGAACACACACGCACACACACACACACACACACTGGTGAACAAAACCGCCCTCGCTTGTTCAAAGGGGCCTTTATGTTGAAAGGTCTTGCAGATGAAAAATGAGCCTTGGCGAATGAAAAAGGTCCCTCAGCATGGCAAAAAAAATATACTGCTGTATAGCCAGTAGTCTTCTGCAAAGCAGAATATTATACTGCAAGGTTATTTGCAAGACAGGATACAAATTGGTTTCTCAAGGGCCTCTTAAGCACATAGAACTGGAGAGGGAAGGAGAACCATTAGGAATGGTTATTTGGTGGAGGGAACGCCGTAGAACCTTTTCTGTTTTTGTTTCTTTTCACGGAGCAGTCCATCTCCCAGTTGGCCCAGGCACAGGCCCCCTTCTCTCTCTCTCTTTCTCTTTCTTTCTTTCTCTCTCTCTCTCTTTCTTCTATCTTTCTCTCTCTCTCTCTCTCTCTCTCTCTCTCTCTCTCTCTCTCTCTCTCTCTCTCTCTCTCTCTCTCTCTCTCTCTCTCTCTCTCTCTGTGTATCTCAGCCAGGAACCCTAACCTAGTTAGGAGGCCGTTTGTTGTTGTGGGGAGCTGCTGCTGCTGCTGCTCAGCCTAATCAGGTCAAGTGCAGAGAGGGGATTTGGATGAGACCCTAGAGGTAGAATCGGCTCTCCGCCAGATCGCTGATGATCTGGGGGGGCCATGGAGTAAAAAAAAACAAAACATTAGCACCCTCCTTTAACAAACAGAGGAGAGAGAGAAAGAGAGCAGGGATGTGTTAATTAAGGCGTGTGTTTTAAATAGGTTGTGATTACTTAATAACACAGTTGTTTCATTATGCATTGTGGTTTGTGTGCAAGTGTTGTGTGCAGGAGTAAGTGTGTATGTTTTTTTTTTTCTTTTCTTTTTTTGCAGACTCGGAGAAACAGTCAGAGTGAAGCAGTGGCAATTCAGGCCATTCGCAACGCCAAGGGCAATAGCTTCTGTGTTGACTGTGATGCCCCAAGTGAGTCTCTCTCTCTCTCTCTCTCTCTCTCTCTCTCTCTCTCTCTCTCTCTCTCTCTCTCTCTCTCTCTATTATTCTCTTTTCTCTCTCTCTCTCTTCCTCACTCTCCCCCTCTTTCTGTGTGTCATCTATCTTTATTTCATAAATTATATACATTACGTTCTGATGCCTGCATGTATGTCTTTTGTCTCAGTGTCTTGCCTGTATTATCTTTCCTGTATTAATGTGTGTTTTGAACCCAAAATGATTCTGTCCCCAGTTTTACTTCCCAATCCCATTTTCTTTATCTTTCCCATTGCTTTTAATGACCTCTACATCAATTCTCTCCTTTTCTTTGGGCTTCTTTCCCCTTGTACGTGGTTAGAATTTTTAGAGCCACTTCTTTTTTTAAAAGCTATACTTCTGATAGCCAAGCCAGGATATTTACCAGCACTTCCATAAATAAGAAACAGTATTCAGCAGGGTTTGGCCTGAAAAATCAATTAGTCCTCAAGACCTTATGGAATCTATCTCCCGAAAATATGTGAAACATCCAAAAATAATGACCCCCATAGCTCCTACTCTCCTTATTAGCTAAGTGTTTTATTACACCTGAGTAGGCCTTAGCCTGCGCACGTACATCATGTCTGTGCTGTTTCTGGCTCTCCCTGAGAAGCTAATTAAACTAGTCTAAAACCCAGTCTGTGGAATGGGTCTAAAAGTGCGGGGTGAATACTAATGCAGTTGTTAATGCTGTGTGTCCTGACCGTCTATTGACCCACTCGTTCTCCGCTATCCTCTTTCGCTCCCGTTCTCATTTTTATTAATTCTATGGCCGGGCTCTCCTTCTGCTTTGCCATCATTCTCTCTGGCATGGCTTTTCATTGGATGTGCCACTGTCCAAATTGGCCAATCTCTCTCTTCCTCTCTCTCTCCCTCCCTCCTGTTTCTCCCTCAACATTTGTCTATTCTACTTCTTTTCCACCAACACTCTTTGCTCTTTTACTATTTTTCTTGGTGTCGCTTTCTTTTTCCCAACATCCATATAACTGTTTCATAAACTCTCTCTTTCTTACTTACTCTTTCTGACCCATTCTCTCTCTGTTTCTCTGACTTTCTCTCTCTCTTTCTCCTTCTGTGACCCTTTCTCAGACTCTCTCTCTCTCCCTCTCTCTCTCTCTCTCAATCTCTCAACTCTCAACTCTCTCTTTTTTGTCTCTGTCTCTGTCTTTCTCTGTCTGTAAGATTTAATGTTGTAAGAACATGAGATTCATGGTGAACTTAGTAAGGTAGCACAGTAAGGTCTACGGTATTGTGTCTCTGAGAGCCAAGACTCTGATCTTGAGGTATGAATTTCAATTGTTGCATGGTTTTGGAGGTAGGCTATTGAGGACCATCACAGGCAAGAGAAGAGATTTACTTTATTATCATATTAAGGTATGGTCACCAAACCTTGAGTCATTAACATTAACATTACAGTAAGGATGAAGGTGGTACCTTGAAACACTATAAATGGTAAGAGTTTGAGAGGGTTAGTATTTCATGCTGACACCAATGAATCCATGGTATGTCCGCATGCTTTGTTACTACTTATTACTGGGAGTAAAGACTTAAACACTACCTATCACCAAATAAAAAGATTATTATTTTTGCAACCCATCCTCTTTCATATGTTTTCTTACATGTCTGTCCATGCTGCTGTTTCTTCCCCTCATGTTCCCCTCCCTGTGCCTCCTGCTCCTCTGCTCACCACACCTTTCCCCCCTCTCCCAGATCCCACCTGGGCGAGCCTGAACCTGGGTGCCCTCATCTGTATCGAGTGCTCAGGCATCCACCGTAACCTGGGCACGCACCTGTCGCGTGTGCGCTCCTTAGACCTGGACGACTGGCCCCACGAGCTCACCCTTGTGCTCAGCACCATCGGTAACCACCTGGCCAATAGCATATGGGAGGCGTGCCCACAGGGACGCTACAAGCCCACACCTGATGCAACACGGTGAGGGTGCCTTGATGTAAATAAATGCAGATGATTGATAATGATATGATATTTTGGATATAGCATGTAGCATACAGTTTTTGAGCACAATAATGGACAGAAATAGTCACATTTCAGCAGTCTGATTTCTGAACGTATTTAACATCTTGCTTTTATTTTCTGACAGATAATGTCAAAGTTTTGAATTTCTTAATCATCATTGTGAAATGATTTTATGAGATAGAGGTAATGAGCTGTAAATATTCTTTGATACTGCAGGAATTTTGAATTATAGCGACAGTGTGATCACAGTTAATGGTTAGGGGACTTTGAGAGAAGGAGTTGTGCTCAAGCTTGAGTTAACTTAGGGGGATTGCTTTGTACAATTTTATCTCAACAAAGCAGATTTGTTGCTGCAGCTGTCAAGTTTTATTATGAAACATTGCAGTAAAAGCATTGTTTAGTGGTGCTACTGTTGCATGGAATGTGTATAAGAAAGTTTATATCATTAGTACAATCTCCAGAAATGTAACTCATCAGCGATCTAATGAATTGGCAATTTGCAGCCAGCTGTTCACTCACAAAACAAATTCAGAGCGGAGTTCCACTACAAAAACAGAAGTCTAAAAGTTTGAGGTGTCATATACCGCAGCCCTGACTTCCTCTTCTTATTATATCTTCCCCTTAGAGAGGAGCGTGAGTCGTGGATACGGGCCAAGTACGAGCAGCGCATGTTTGTGGCGCCACTGCCCCACTGCGAGGGGTTAGACGGCTCGCTGTCGGCCCGCCTCCTGCGTGCGGTGACGGACAGGGACCTGCCACGCCTCCTCCTGCTCCTCGCCCACAGCTCCAAAGAGGAGATCAATGCCCCGGTGCCCATGGTGATGCACCATAGCAACGGAACCACCCAACAATCCCGCACAGCTCTCCACGCAGCTTGTCATCTCGCGGATGTCGTCATGACGCAGTTACTTGTTTGGGTGAGGGTTCTGTTCAGAAAATTTTCATACATTTAATTGAAATTAAATTATAATTATATGTAATTATAGGTCATTTTTAGTCATACAGCTCTGTTGCTTGAAGGAATACTTCACCTTTTTATGAAAATGGATTGTTCACCCCCATTGGCCTCAGTGCATGCATTTTCCTAGTTTGCCAACCCCAATTTGACTTTTTTCTTAGCTTTAGTAAAGTTGCCAGAGAGTAACTCTTTCCATTCCAGCACCTATGCCAAGATAAAGCCTAAATTGTGGTTGTCAGACTAGGAAAACGCATGCACTGAGACCAGAATGCTTTTACCCATATGTAACTCCAGGTAAGACTGTGAATAACCCAATTTCATAAAAAGGTGGAATATTCCTTTAAGCTTCAGTACTGTACTGGAAGTACCGTATTGGACATGCCAATAACCTATCGAAGACATGAAATTGTAGTCCAATCCATATAAGTTTGCTTGAAGCGATGATTAGAACTGACATCAGTGGTATTGTGGCTCTTTGCAGGTTTGATCTGATCTGATCATGAACTTTTTTCTTTTTGCTGCTTCCAAATGCTTCCTCCATTTTCCTTCTCCTCTCCACTCCCATCACTGTTCCCTGCTCTCTTCTGTCACTTCCTCTGTTCTCACTACTTGTGTCTTCCATTTCATTTTCTCTTTTTTAATTTATTTTCTTGTCTCTCCTTTTCTCTCTCTCTCTCTCTCTCTCTCTCTCTCTCTCTCTCTCTCTCTCTCTCTCTCTCTCTATCTCCTCTGCAGTATGGCAGTGATGTGAGATGCCGTGACCCTCAGGGCCAGACTGCGCTGTCATTGGCCCGGCGTGCCGGCAGCCAGGAGTGTGCCGACATACTGCTGCAGTACGGCTGCCCCAACGAAAGCATCACCACGCCCTGCACCACCCCCACTGGAGCCTCCCTGGGCTCCCCCTGCTCCACGGGCGTGCCTCTCCCCGGGGCGAGTGGCATGGCTGGCATGAGTGGCATGGGTGGCATGGGTGGCATGGGTGGCGGTCCAACCACGCCCACACTCTCCCGCAAAACCAGTGCTGCCACCACCTTGAGTCGGAGCAGCTCTCGAAGAGCTGTGTCATAACTGCACTCGACGGCCAACCATACAGTATATATGTGTGTGTGTGAGTGTGTGTGTGAATAAGCCAACACAAAAAGAGAGTAAGAGCAACTGTATTTGTTGGTATGTGTGTGTGTGTGTGTGTGAACATGTTGGTTTACATGCATGCGTGTTTGTGTGTGCATGTGTTTTTATGTGAATGTGTGCACTGGGATATACATGTATGTTTGTGTAAAGTATGCTTGCGTATATGAGTAGCCTATGTATACATATGTATGAAGAAATGAGAGTGAGAGAGAACAAATGGAAATAAATCCATCTGTAGCCCTGGCATACAGTAGAAGTGAAAAGTCAAAATGAACAGGAATGGCTGCCAACTCCGTGGCAACAACCCAACAGTGTTGCCGCTGTGTCAGTGTTGGGACCACCTGCCCTCAGTACCTTTAGCAGTTCCAGACGCCCGGCTAATGGTGTCTGTCTCTCTCTGTTGCACACAAACAAAAAGCCACTCATACTGTAGTGGAGAGACAACAGTCAACACGATTGTGGGGTCCTTCATAAGGCCACATTGTGTGTGTGTGTGTATGTGTGTGTGTGTGTGTGTGTGACTGTGTTCGAAATAAAACCTGCACACTGTAAAACATGAATTCTACACCTTGGGACAACAGGAAGGACTGCAGTTTCACCTCTACAGTTCTCCGACGACCCCCCCATATTGCCCCCACCACCTGCACACACACACACACACACACACACAGCCGCACATACACAGGGTCACAGTATGTGGTGTATTTTAATGACTTTCGATTGCCAGAGAGCTCAGGAGCAAGCCTGCCGGGCCATGTGCCACTGCCTGTGGATTCAACTTGGGCTTGTTCCCAAAGCCAGTACTGGAATGAGCCGAGCCACCAGTCGCCACAGAGATGAAAGGGAACCTGTAAAACTACTAATAATAAGATAAACCTGGTCTGTGAACACATAGGGGACGGACATATGTGATACATACGCAGTCACATGTGCTATTGGACTGGACTGAGGACAGAGACTTTAAGTTCTGTTTTCTTTTGTTCTCCAAGGACGTCAAAATGAAGGAAGGTCACTGACAACTGTTCTGCTGAGTCCTCAGGAAGTAAAGGAGATGATGCGTCATGAAAGCTGTTCTGATGAGCTACTGTATTTTTATGTGGGGAAAAAAGGGAAAGTAGGAATGAGAATTGGGGGAGGGGGGGAGTCATCTTTACTAACTATGAATGTAGTGAAAGAATTCACGTGCTGAAATGGAGTGAATTCTATTATACAGCTATGGAGACAGTAATAAAGACTGAAAGCTCTTTCACATACAGTATGGAATGTCCATCCACTGTCAATCAAAGTGGGAAAAAAACTGCTGAGTTGTATTCTTACATTCATACAATGGTACACTTGGAAATAGTCTGTGAATGAAAAAAAAAAAAAAAAATCAATGTATGGAATTTTTTCTTCAAAAAGAGCAGACAAGTAATTGTACAGGATATTCAAAATACTATGAACTAAGAAATGATTGTTAGACTTCATTATATCACTGATGACAAATAGTGTTACCATGTTTGAAAACTGTGACTGTATGTACTGAAATTTGTATGACTTTATTTCCTGTCTGTATACACATATACAGAAATTATGACTAACTGTTTAGGAGTTTGCATCAGGTTATGAGTTTTACTTATTTTACTTATTTTCATTTGTTCAAAATAACAAGAAAAAAAGAAAAAAGAAAAGTCATGCATTGGGATACACTGTACAGTACATGTGAGGGACTACATGGAATTTCTGGGATGTATCTTAGCAACCTTGTGTTGTAGTCATCAATCAGTCACACTGCCAAGTTTTCCATGATTATGATGATTCAGAGAGAGAGAGAGAGGGAGAGAGAGAGATGCTTTTGAGTGATTGAATGTATCTCAGACTATTTGATTGGGTTCCTATGTCTGTGTTACGAATACGGGGACCATTGTGAATGTAAGCTACTTTGTGTTTGTAGTTTCTGATGAAAACAAATGTAATGAAGTTTGTGTCAGGGCACTATCAGAACTAATAATGGAATTTTGTCACAAATCAATGACCACACCTGCAATATGGAAATGTTTTATTTCGTGTTTTCACAAAATAGCCACATTTAATGTGTGGCAATTGAAAAAAACTACTATCAATTCATCCTGTTACTGAAACAAGGTTCTGTTAGCCTGCATAGAAATATGGTCGTTTTTATGGCTACTGTGGACTATTCTGGGTATAAATTGAAATCTAATAGGTGCACTTTGGAATAACTGCTATAAATTTATTCTGTTATGGACAAAAGGTTGTTTTGGGGGTTAGATAAACATGCATAAGAATAACCAACCCAATTTTGTCAGCTGGAAGAAATGTAATAGTGAGCAATATTCCAGCTGAAAATAGACTGCAAGTTGATCCTGCTATTTAATCAATGAAGATCTGCATTTTGGATTGTTAGTGGAACAAATAAGTGAAATATGAAATACACAAACCAACCAAATGCAGTTCACTTCCAGGAGAAAAAGGGACCCTTACTGATCAAAGTTAGCCTAGAAATCTAGATGCCACTGTACGGGTGTGGCTTACTAGGCTAGATCAGAGTAGGCCTATCATGAGGGGCGTTGAGATGGTGATCATCATCTGGGTTAAACCTCCATGCCCTGAAAGCGATGTCGGTTACAAATGTGTTAAAAATGTGAGCTTCTTGTCATTTTCTATGCGTGTACATGAGCCATCTCTCTTCCAGATCCATTTGAGATGTTTAATGGAGTTCTTTTGCCCTCATTTTTTTTAATGTGAAAACAGAACAAAGCAAAATAATACAAACGGATCAAAAGACAAACTCATGAACATAAATAAATCTTTTATAAAACGTTGGTGGTTGTTTTGACTTGCGTGTTGGTGATCTGCCTGTCTACAGCATCTGTTTGTCTGTCTATCCATCTGTCTGTCCATATTTTGGTTGTCTGTCTGTCATCTGTCACCATGAGCCATTACAAAATATGAAATGAAATAATAAACCTTTCAAACTAAAATCTGAACACTTGTATGCCAATGGAGCTCAAATATAATGTAGTAATGTGGTAATTGTCAAAGAGCGGTACACTTTTTTGTCAGTTACAGTCGCCTACTCCAGATTATTAATCCCTCCAACAGGTACAGATTTCCGTTGTTGTAGAGTGCATCGTAACTTTGGTCTTACCGAGCACTTAAAGTAGTTCACTTTGTACAGCATATACCAGATCCTAGGCCCATCCTAAAACATTTTGCAAGTTGTATCAGCACTGTGTGGTGTGTGTGTGTGTGTGTGTGTGTGTGTGTGTGTGTGTGTGTGTGTGCCTATGTAATAGTCTCCTATTGTGGCCATTTTAAACTTGACTAGACTGTTATTAGCTACAAAACCCAGGGTTTGTAAACATGAAACTTGAAGTGTATTGCAGGGGTTGGTTCACCAGTGGCATTATATAGAGATAAGTAGGCTACTTAAAGGAGATTAGATAAGATTAAATATACACTCACACATAAGATTAAATACACACTCACATTTACACAAGCCACTAATGAAACCTCTGATATAACTATATTGATTCAAATTTAATAACAACTGTGGAATTTTGGAGAAGTTGCAAGCAGGCACAAAAAGATGCTGAGTCCCTCTTTCTCACTCTGTTGAACACAATGACAGGAAACCACCAGATTTTGAAGAGATTGTTTGTAATGAGAGTATGATTTTGCAAGCCCTGTTTGAGGAAAGACACATTGCCCTGGCAAGACCTCTCGTATAACTAATAGACATCGAGAAAAACGTGTGTAATGGACACTAATGAATTTTAAGGAGAAACTGCCTGTGGTCTCGAAAGTTCTCATTTGGCCCTAAATGCTCAATGGTACTTTTTCCCCTCAATAGCACCTTCTAGGCAACACCGCCGGTAAGGCCCTACACTAACCTTAACCACCTTAACCCTCACCCTAACCTTTTTGGGCGGAGGTAGTGCTGCCTGGGGAGCTCCGTTGAGAGCAAGAACAGACCAAATACCGCTCTGATAAACATGACACAGACCTGACCAAGTATAAAAGCATGACATTTTAAACTAACAGTTATAGTCTTGCTCAGCCCAATCAGAAATAATATTATATGCGTAGTGTAATGTAATTCTGTATATAAAACAGTCCATCTAGTTAAAGGAGAAATTTGGTGTCATAAGGATCCAAAGTATATTGTAACATCATAAAAAGATGGAACACTGTAAACAGAATTTTGATACGTTCTTGCAGGCCGGAGAAAACGACTTTCAAGTTGTAGCTTCCAGGGGCATCTAGCTAGGTGTTAATAGCCAAATCGCTGTTTTAAACCATAGAAAGGCTCAAAATAGCCCCACACTTTGTTTATAGTATAATGAGTCCAACATCATCTGTACATAATTGTACAGATAACTACTTACCCCCCATGGATGCCCCCGGAAGCTACAACTAACAAGTGGTTTTCTCCGACCTGCACAAACATCTCCAAATTCTGCACCACGGCAACCGTTCCAACTTTTAATGATGTTGTAATATACTTTGGGTCCTTATCACACCAAATTTCTCCTTTAAGAGAGAAAACTGGTGTGAATAAGTCAATAGCACTGAATGCAGTCTGTAAGAGAAAATTTGATGCTATATAGACTGGACAACAAACCGATTACTAATGCTAACTGAATGGGGCATAGTGAAATGATACAGAAGTTAATATGCCCTATTCACTTAACATTAGTTGCTGGTTCACTGCTTGGCCTAAGTTGTATCAAATCTTTTAATTCTTTTTTTCCTTTCAACAGCATTTGGTGAGGTTGAAAAATAGGGCTATGGATTGATTTACACCGGATCTCTCCTCTAAGCAAAGTGTGTAATCCCCTATCAATAATCAATCATCATTTACCCATTCATTTGGCAGAACTTTTCAGACCACTGCTGGGAGATTGGAGGTGAAGTGTGGAAGACACGGTCCAGAGCATGCCTGACACAGCTAAAGAGCAGGAAACAGTTTCTTCCTGGACCACATGAAATCACCAAGTAATCCCATTCTGTAGCCTAGGCCACACGTCTCAACACAGATCCTGTTCTGTGGTCATATTCCTGTCACCAGCGGCCAGCAACAGAACTGACCTACACTTAGACATTTTATTATGGTTTTGAGTAAGCTTTCCTGCACTGTGTGTAGTGTGTAGTGGACTTGGACGTGTGTAGTGCTCAGTGGTCAATAATAGAGGGTTCACTCACTAGGCCAACATTTAGTTTGCATCAAAGACTCTTTTTTCATGATTTCTTTTATATAGTAAAAGCAAGAACAACAAAAAGTGACGTGTTTCAGAAAAAAGTGAAAATTCAGTGAAATAAAAGATAAAATTTTAGTTAATAAACTTTAAACTAGAGTATTCTGCAAGAAACATGTCTATACAGAAGGTTAAGCAAATATGAGTTTCACAGCGTCTTAAATCCACAACATAACAGATACAGCAGATAGCAGAAGTTATGGTGATTGCCATCAAAATTGCATTCAACTCTACAAATAAACCATGCTTAAAGCTGTACTCAGCAACTCTTTTAAAGTCAAATTCCGGCAAATTGTCACAATATTCTGGAAGTAGTACATGAAAAAGGCTATTTTGGAAAAACAAAACGAATTCTCTTGCTCCATCTAAACCCTGTAATCATAGTTGTAAAAATCCAGCACTCCCTGTAACCTCAGGTTCGGAGGGAGGGATAGCTGCCTGTCGATCACAGCTGTGAGCAAGCTGCTGACAACATGCTACAGGCAATGGAGGGGTTTGAGAGGCAGTTGAGGAGCGCAGTAGAGGCCAGTAGTAGTAGTAGTAGTGGGAGCGTAGTAAAGGGACCAGAGAGTTGTATGATTTTTATTTATTTTTTTGCCTAAGTCTCGGAAGTACGTACACTTGTCGAATACAGCTTTAACAGAGCTTGGGAAGTAGCTAGGCGGTCTTTGGTATTTTTTGCCCTCAACGGTGCCTTCCAGGCAGCGTTGCCTTCAAGGCACTACTCCACTCAGTTTAGGGTTAGGATGAGGGTTGAGGGGGTTAGGGTTAGGAATAGGGTAAGGGTAGTGCCTTTTAGGCTGTGCTGCCTGGAAGGTGCCGTTGGGGGCAAAAAACACCATTGAGCGAAGTAGGCCTGTCTTTCGGTTACTTGGCCACCACAATTACAGGTCAGTTTACACCCTTGTCATTGAGTACAGGCTACATCCCCTCTACTGATAGTGTCATGAAGACAGTAAGAAAGATCAAATTTTAAACATTTTGTATGGGATTCCAATGGCGAGTCGACCGCGCGGAAAAACAAAATAGCGGCATTTTTAGCTGGCATTCTAGGTTAACTGACGTCCGGTTCCACAGCTTTTAGTAGTGGATAAAAGAAGATGAATAGTTTATCTTAGATGCTTTCACTAACACATTACATGTTGTTCCTTCATCTGTCTATTTGTTCCTGGACCACTTTTACATTTTTCTTTACTCGGAAACCCTCTTCCAATTAGCTTTAGGTCTATTTGTTAAGAGTCCACATCTGACTGACTGGTGCTAGCATTGCTCATCTTTCTCTGGCTAGTCATTTGAGGATTGTTCTTCACTTCAGGCTCCATAGCTCCATCCTCCACAGGAGCCGTCGTAGTTTCCTTTCTCACATGACGGGCTATCAGTTTCATGAGGCTTCTGCGAAACCTGGGGCTCAGGAAGTTATAGAGAATTGGATTGGCACAATGGTGGAGGTGAGTAAGGGAATACAGCAGATTGATAGAAAAATACACCATGTTTGTGGCATCACAGTTGAGTAGAAGTGGGTTGAGGTCATCAATCATTATCAAGAGGCTGACGACGTGGTATGGTACCCAGGAGAGGATGAATGCTACCGAGTAGAAGTGAAACATCTTCGCGTCCACACCATAGGATCTCTGGAGCTCTGGAGACTTCTTCAGGGCCTGCACACTGAGCCAGTTGCAGATGACAATGGCAGCCCCGGGGATCAAACACTGGAAAATCATGGTGGTCATGGTGATAACAACAATCCATGTGATGTAGTTCGCATCCGGCATGAGATAGCAGCCTGGCGAGTGGTACTCCACCACCTGGACATTGGTCACCAGCAGCGGCGTGAGCAGCAGGGAGAAGATCCAGAACGCAGCACAGATGAGCCCACGACGGCGCTTCTCTGCAACGCCCCAGGGTCTCGGAGAGGCCGCTGTGGGGTTAACAGCACTGGCACGGGCAATCGCCAAGTAGCGCTCCACCGACATGTACGCCAGGAAGAAGGAAGTGCCATAGGCGTTCATCTCATAGATGAAGGAGGTGAAACGGCAGAGGAACTGTCCCCACATCCACACGTAGTCCATCATAATCTCCAGCAGGAAGATAGGCATACATGTTATCACCATCAGATGCGAGATGCTGATATTGAGCGTGCAGAAGACGTCCGTGCTACGTGAATGCCGTTGCTTCCAGTTGACCCAGACCACCACAGAATTGGCTATTAGTCCCACCATGAATAAGATTAGATAGACAAAGAAGAGCATGATACGCCGGGATTTGTAATCTAGCTCCATGGAGCAATGGAAGAACACATCCCAAAAAGGATCAGTGAAGTTGGTGTCAGACATGATCTGGTTGGAAAGAGAAATTAATCACACATTAGCAAACTCAGAACACAAATTAAAAATGAAATATTTAGTGATTACCCAGCTCATTTGTACAAAATGCATCATAAAATAGCCATTAGATTAAAACATCTCTTATTGTTTTCTCTTTGGGTCTGATAATGGGCGCCAAGGTCTGCCGATATAGGGAAATAATGGAGGAGGTGAAAGCAAGAACAGCATGAACAGAATTATTTCGCTATATCAGGACACCTCAAAGGCCACTATCCTGCTCATCACCCACAACTTATATAGCGTATAGACAATAAGCAAGTGTTTAAAACATAAAAGAAACATGAAACGTAACCGGATGCTTCATTTACAATGTATGTTTCAAACAGTAATTTTTGCTTCAGCCTTTCTACGCCTCCACCTTGTCCATTATTTCCCCTATATATCGGGGCACCCCGAAGGCCATTATCCCTAACATAAGGGACAACCTTTCAGCCAATCAGAAAGTAGTAGGCCTATTTAATTTCTCCATGTAATGAAACCTAATAAATAATCTGTAACATAGAATTCTAATGTGAAATAGTAACACCTCTTTAGAATTATAGCCATCATCACAGTTTTACACTTACAAATAATATCCTCTACTGTTCATCAGCTAGTCATAAACACATTCATAACTGTACTGCTGCACATGCCTCTCAGTGTACAAATGTATTTTTTCATGTTTTACATCAGAAATAGCATTCTGCTGTGAAAGGAATACTCCACCTTTTTATGAAAATAGATTATTCACCCCCTTACCTGAAGTTACATACTGTACCGGTATATGGGTAAAAGCATTTTGGTCTCGGTTCGTGCATTTTCCTAATCTGGCAACCCCAAATTTTTTGCACATTTTGAGACCAAAATGCTTTTACCCACATATGTACAGTAAGTCCAGATAAGACTGTGAATAACTCAATTTCATAAAAAAGGTGGAATATTCCTTTAACTTTAGAGCTGCATGGCCATCATGCTGTCATCAAATTTACAATGATCTTAACTTACACATTTTGTATTACACAATAATGAAATAATTGTCTACTTACCAGCTAATAACAGTGTTCTTTCTCTTTGAGAAAAATGGAACGAGTTCAGAGATCTACTAATGATCTGCTTGTCGACTCCTTTTTTTAATGATCCTGTGGATTCCTCTTTTTGATAGTATTACTGTAGTCTCCTAGTCTCTCTGTGGTCTTCCCAGAGATGACCTTGACGCCAATTCCAATGGGCTGTTTCATGCAGTACTGTTTGCGTTCTCGTGTGCCTCTCGAATGAGTGTCCCCTTTTGCTAAACAGGCCGTTTCTTTGCCCAGGTGAAAGGAGAAGAGTTAGTAGGAGTGTTTTCTGTTATTAATAAGACTGGCTGACAAAGGAAGCTCACTGTTTTTTTTTCAGGAGGCTGGCAAGAGGAAGTGTCTTAGGATGTGGGGGGTCTTTGAGGGAAGGCAGAGGACACCAGGCTGTGCAGACAACACTATCAGAAGGAAATGAGTGTGCAAGGGGGTGAAAGTCTTCTCTGAAAGTGTGTTTTATTTTCATAATAAATCCTCAATATATATATTATATATATATACACATACATCTCATTAAGACATGACTGTGACTCTACTATCAACAAAAGCACTGCATCACCTGAACTTTATTCTAACTTAAAACAAGCTCCTTCTTGCCATGACCATTACCCTTCCCTTCACTTAACCAAAAACCCAGTCCCAGGTAGATGCTTTGTCTTTTTGTGTCAACAGCAAATTCTTGCATCTTTCAGATGGTCTTCCTTAAACTTCCATCCCATTACAGCATCTGTGTGGCTTTATAATGTATTATTGTATAACTACAACAGTGTATGCACATCCTGTGAACAATATATTAAACTTTAAAATGTCAATGACACGTCATATTTGCTAAAGTTTACATAAAGACTTCAGTGGAATGAAGACAGTACAGTGGATAAATCACACGCCATGTATAAGTGCCTTCATTTTCTGTCAGTAAATGGTAGGAGTGATGTAGGCGAACTGCGGAGAGTGACAGTTGCCGAGCTGTGGAGTGTGGTGATGTTTCATGACACTGAAAAGCTCAGGCGAAAATGTTGGTGATGAAATCCCGGAAACGTTTGGCATACTGCTCTGGGTGGACGGTGGAGATCTCTGCCCCAGCCTAGAGAGATGACAAGATACCCAGCACTGTCAGGAATTTCTTATATTTTCTTATATATATAAGAATATATATATATACTTTCGCTTGAACAGACTCAATATTTTTATATTGCCTCTTAGATTTATAACCACATTAGAGGAGAAATTTGTGTGTGAATCAGTCAATAGCCCTGTTGTTCCAGGTACCTGAATGCTGAAAGAACACGAAAATTTGATGCTACATAGGCTGAATAACAAACTGACTACCAATGGCGACTGAGTGGGACATAGTGAAATGAAACTGAAGTTGTTATGCCCTATTCACTTAGTGTTAGCTACCGGTTCACTGCTCGGCCAACTGTATGTTGTATCAAATTTTCTTATTCTTTTTCCTACCTACAGCACTTGGTGAGTTTGAGCTTATTGGATTGATTTACACTAGATTTCTCTTTCAGTACCATAACTCCGTTGCTGTTTGTGGTAACATATCATGCTTACCCCATGCTTGACTGTTTTTGCGGCATGCGCTGCTTTCTTCTTTGTGTCGTAGTGTGTCAGCACATCAATCAGACCCATGAAGTAGACCTCCCGCTGGGGGGCACCTGATAAACAACAGGAAAAAGACATCATTAAGATGCTCTCTGAGATACGCGTACGTGTGTGTGTGTATGTGTGTGTGTGTGTGTGTGTGTGTGTGTGTGTGTGTGTGTGTGTGTGTGTTTTCTTTTCATGCTCCTTCACTTTTGATCACATAAATAAATAAATAGACAGAGAGGCAGACAGATAGAGACAGATAGACAGACAGACAGACAGACAGATAGATAGATAGATAGATAGACAGACAGACAGATAGATAGATAGATAGATAGATAGACAGATAGATAGATAGACATTAAAGTGCCACTCACTCACCAACATCACTCTGAATGGCATACACATCTATGTAGGGGTCAAATTCCCCTGGGCCGAAGGGCTTGAAGGAGTTCATGTACCCCGCTATTCCATCAGGGGAGGTTCCGTAAGAGCCACTGGTTGGGTGTGGTTGGGCAGGCATGGCCAGGGGAATGCCGTTCTGTGCCTCCTCTCCCTCGTCTAGGGAGGAGTCCTCCAGCTCCTCTTCCTCTCGCTCATACCGCTCCACATCATGGATCCCCAGAAGCAGGCTGTAGTCCATGATCCTCAACCGCACCAGGAACTGCATGTATACATACATAAACACACACACACACACACACACACACACACACACACACACACACACACACACACACACACTACCACAGTACATACTACACACATACACACACACACACACACACAGACATACACACACAAACACACACCACGCACAGACTCAACACACACACACACACACACACACACACACACACACACACACACACACACACACACACACACACACACTCCCACCTCTACATCTCTGTTGAGTTTCTCCATGATCTTCTCCTTCTGCTCCTCACTAACAAACACCTTCTGCATGTTGTTACGGAAATCTACATCTTTGTATGTTGGCAGCTCTTTCACCTATTAACAAACAACAAGATGAAAATTACATTATATCATGCTGAACCATAACAACATTTAGTTATGGGGAACAATAACTCACTAGATATTTGTGTAAATATATCATGTTTTGTAATGGAAAGTTAAAACATTGATGACAAAAAAAGAACTCACACCTTCTCTTTATCACTTGCCTCACGCGATACCAGTGAACCCTTGAAAAGACAAGAAGCCTTATTTTTAACAGTGAATGTCTCTATTTACTTAGTAATTCATGTGCAGAGCTTTGTCAACGCAATATCAAATTCTAACGTAAGATACTGCCCTGACAGACCGATAAACAAATCCTGGTTGGTTTTGATCAAATGAGAAGAACTGGCAATATGTTGTATTTTTCCCCCCACCTTGTCACCATAGAGCCCCCTAGTGGTCAGGACAGATATTTCACATGACCATGTTTTGGTCAGATGACACTGCCATTATATTGAGTATTATCAGTCAGAGATTATTGTAATTGAGACATTATTGTAATTTCTCAGCGCTTCTCATCCATTTGTCATGACAATATACATTTAACACAAGAGACATACACTCAGAAGACTTATTGCACTTCAAAATCTCTATCTACTGCTCAAATAATATAATGTAATGTCAGTGTCAGTGTGATTCCAGCATGATATATCAGTGACACAATAGCTTCATGAGCTTTTGAAAACATGTATTATATGTATACTATGGATGCTTTGTAAAACCTCAAACAGCCTCAGATTCACCTGTCTATTTATAGCCTTTCATTGACTATTCACAGTGTCTGTTTGAACAAGTCTGTTGACTATGGGAAGCTAACAGACCATATAAATCCATGTGCTTCTCCTTGTGTTTGCATGTGCATGTGTATGTGTATGTGTGTGTGTGTGTGTGTGTGTGTGTGTGTGTGTGTGTGTGTGCGTGTGTGTGTGTGTGTGTGTGCGTGTGTGTGTGTGTGTGTACTGTGTGTGTGTGTGTGTGTGTGTGTGTGTGTGTGTGTGTGTGTGTGTCTCTGGAACTCTCTCTGTTTGACCGTCAAACATGTCAACATCACGCCCAGTAGTCCAACAGGTACCTTGAGGTCGTACTTCCTATGAACCACGAGTCTGTGACTGAACATGTTCCTCATGACCATGAGGTAGGTGTCCTCGCTCTCCACGGTGACACGGTACAGGCCCAGGAACTGGGGGAGCAACGTGCTGCCATGACAGGTCACAATGTGCTTAGAGAAGAGGAATGAATAGGGGATAGGGAAAGACAGAAAATCATCTTATTCTTTTTTTCTTTTATTCATTCTCTCTCTCTCTCTCTCTCTCTCTCTCTTTCTTTCTCTCTCTCTCTCTCTCTCTCTCTCTCTCTCACACACACACACACACACACACACACACACACACACACACACACACACACAAACACACATTTTTCCTTGCTAAAATAGCAATTTGGAGAACACTGAATAACCTCTTTATCTACACTTAAACACTCTTTATGTACACTAAATATAAACTAAAATGATCTGTTCATCTTCAATCCACATTACCATCCCATGAACATTTGGTGGCATTGCTGTACTGTACATAAACACTTGATCGCTGGCAGTTGTGATGTATCCTTTACACTGTTTGGTAGAGTGACCGTTGGAAAGACAAACAGACTTCATTCAAATTAGCTTCCTTGTTAGCTAACTCAGATAGGGTGTCATATTGCATTCGTATTGATGAGGCTTTTGGTAAAAGCTTATGTGCATAGATGAGGGGGTGGGGGCGGGTGGAGGCTCTGACTTCTCAATTCAAATTCGTTCCTAGTTCTGGAAAAACAGGAAGGTGATCTGAATGGCTTAACCAGGAACACGAACAATAACACATCATGTATCTCATATCATGTTACAGAAACATGTCAGCTGGCAAGACAGGAAATGTCACAAAACATAAGGGTTATGTTTAATTTCATAATCATGTGAATGGGTGAATTGAGGTGAATTGGCTTGGAATCGTTCAAGCAAGAGATCTAAGGCAAATTATAAAAGACATCTCACCAAATCTGCATAAGGCTATGAAAAGAATGATATAAGAATGTATTTGATAGATAATAAAGGCATTTCATGGAGGTTGTGCCTACTGTACCTCGTGGTACTCTGAGAGGATGTTGAGCATGTCCTCTACTTCCTCGCTGGAGATCTGCTTGACGATGAGGGTGCGGTCATAGGAGGACAGAAGCAGACCCACCTCCTGGGAGTCAGGGTCCTGAACTGGGGGGCTACGCACCAGAGATGCCTAAAGAATCACCACATATATAGCACAAGAGTTTGACTCTTTGCAGCTGTGCACACTTACACAGATACACACACACACACACACACACACACACACACACACACACACACACACACGCACACTATCCAAAACACTTCGAAGTATTTTTGCAACTATTGCATTAGCGTCACCAACCACGACGAGTGTGATGGTAAAGTCTTTACATTGTCCGATTTGGCACAAATGCCGAAAAGCTGCAAAGATATAAAACATGAAGCAAAACAAAGAGCAAAACCTGGATAGTTAATGGCTGATAGAATGACAACAGGGAGGTGATACAACAATAATATTATTACTCTTTTCTAAAAGAAAGACTACTGCTACCCTTCTCTAGCCTACTTGTTGGCTTAACCAAAGCCATTCAACTTTCCTAGAGCAAAAACACCCATCTCTCAACTGTCAACTCAACATGTGCCAATACTGACTGCACACAGGTTGTAAAAGAACATTTCTAGAAAGGATGTGCTGACAGAGAGTCGTTGGCTGCCCTTGCAAGCTATGCAAATCTCCATTCAAATTATAGCAGGTGGGTCCCAGTTCACTGGTGTCTTAAAAAAAAAAACAAAAAAAAAACAAGCCACTGGTCACAAACACCCTTCCCCGTTTAACTGCCTGTTACCAAATACTTCATCATGAACCAGCAACAACTAAATTTTAAATACATTTAAAAAACACACAAATGGACAAAAAAAAAAGGACAACGTTTCAACACCTGGTAGTCCAGATCCTCAATGCCAAATCGCTCACGGAGGTTTCGAAAGACCTGTGGGCAGTATTCCTTGAATTTGAAGTGGCTGGGCAAATTTTCTCTGCAAAGAGAATAATAAAAATAGATGTTATTTATAAAGCATTAAATAACACCAGCGGTTTACATCTTGGGTTCAGAAAGACATCCTGGAATGTTTTCATTCTGCCTGTGCACTAATGATATACTCTTGGGGTGTAATCATGCTAATGGAATGGAATAACAGCTTTTCCCACCAGGAGAGTCAATTTGAGCAGCACCTCATACATACAGTAGGCAGGTTGGGAAAATGAGTTACTCGTTTCCCAATTGTGAACTTGTCATCAATGTACTGTACAACTATGGTTCATGAGGGTTATCATAGGTAACATTTTATTCAAATGTGAACTTTGCAATTTGGAAATTACTGAGACATTTTCATGTCAGCCTCTGCAAAATAATATTACATGGAGCATAAATTGTTGCGTATCCGTGTAATGCATGTCAACATAGTAATTTCAAATGCTATGGATAAGTGCATGTGATAAAAAACACATGGCATGAGGGCTATACAGGTTGCACAATTACGAGAAAGAAGCAATCTGCATCTTGACTGTGTGGATGGATGCCAAGTTCATACTGAGTCCGTATCATCCACAATAATAATTCATTCTCCCGGACATTCCACAACTACTAGGCCATTGCATTGTGGTCTTAGCCTGACAAGCCAAACTCACAATGATGTATGGGGATGTGCATTGGCAAGGGGGGTGGGATAAACGGTTGTCTATCAAATCCCTCTGCTAGCAAAAGGATATTGCTTCCACCAATCAGAGCAAAGACAAATGTAATTCTTCACAATGTGATTGGCCCAGCCTGTCAGAGAGTAGCTAGCGAGCCCTGGCAGAAAAATACATTTGCTGCCACCAGGGGCGTCTAAATTCCCCCCCCCCTAAATTTCTAGGCTACTATGGTCCTGTATTGAGCATAAAAACATTGATGTGATGTGCATTATTCATAACATTGTGCCAAATACAGTTTCTTTAATCAGTAACACAGTCATGTGTGAAAAGCCTCTCCATTCAGATGTTTTCCATCTCAGGAAACCCTCACACACTGGTGGGTTTCTGTGTTGCAACCTTGTGGTTTGGACAGTATGAAATCCCCCAAAAGGTCTTTTGGCAGGACCTAAATACCACACCAGATTAAAGGATTGAAGAAATCCCATGCAAGCCACTGAAATCTCAGCCTCTTGCCCGTGCAATGAAACAAAGAATAACAACATTAGTGTAGCCTCACTCCTGATTAATTGAAAACTAACTTAATACTCTCTTCATCAAGGGTCAACATACACACTTACAAATACGCACTTACACACACCGCTTCTTCTACAAATCATTATGTAGAGCTTTCTATATTGTTGTATCTCTTGCTCTGTCTCTCTTTCTTCTTCTTCTTCTTCTTCCTCTTCCCTCTCTCACACACACTAAGATTTTCACATTCCTTTCAGTGGACATGTGTCATCAGTGGTTTAATTGCCCCATTCCTCTCTCTCTCTCTCTCTCTCTCTCTTTCTTTGTTTCTATTACAGAGGTGTCTTGTGTTTCTGTGAAGTCTAACCTGACACTGACTAACCTCACCCTGTTTCTGCCTCTGCCTGTCTCTTTGGCAAGTACACCTCAGTTCCTCTCAAGACCCTTCAGCTGACCCATGACGTGCTTTGAAGAAAAACCATGAAGTTCCTACTTCCTGAAAAAAGCAGACAGAATTCCAGAAATTTTCCCCATAAAATCTTCAGGGATCTTGCGGTCAGAGTTTGGTTTACATAACATTATACAAAATTCCCCCCAAGGCTTCATCAGGGAAGATAGAGGTGTGACCATAACACAAATAGAATTGCATGTGCAATATTTTGTCTTTTGTCACAGTGGAGATCCACTGGTCACGTTGAGTATAACTGGCGTCGTGATTTCAGTTAATTTTCAATGGAGCACGTCAAATCATCGCGCAGAGCATTCTGGGAAGGTAGCATGTAGATCACTACGCGCTACACAGCATCATTAGCCAATGACAGCACAACGTTGTGTTAGTGCAGTATGAATCAACCAAACATGAGCAGGTAAAAGCAGCTAACTGAAAGTTGAAATGACACGCCTTTTGTACACAATGCAGGGCTTTCGCGTTTTGCTAGAAAGTCTGACGGAGCCAGGGGATCAGTACTGTCAGTCATTCATTCAGAATCAACATTCTTTTTTAGGTAAAGATGGTTCTTGTAAAACATCTGCCAATGACTACACTGTTGATTTGGCTTTAGGAAGTCATGCTCTATTGTTACAAACACATAATGGTGTTCTGTGTCCAGTGACAAACATTTGAATCCTCTGAAGTGTGTGGAAGAACAAAGATAACCTCACTGAGGATGCTACTTCAGGCTAGCCTGACATAGCCCGCCCATAATACTGCTCTTCATCCGTATTCATGGTCTGGAGGTTCTTTAACCTGACACGATTATTCTGCAGGAGGGAGGGCATTCACTTCTGGTTTGAAACGATTGGACAGCTCGTCTAATCAGCTTCGCTTATTGGTCGGTTGTCTCTCTACCGATGTAAACACGCCCATGAAGACGGTCCCCAGACCATGAATACGGATGAACATTCGTATTATGGGCGGGCTATGTCAGTCTAATTTCAGGGTGCTATGAGTGAAGTTACATTTTGTTTTAATATTAGCCTGGTCATAACCAGCCCTTCGATCTATGTTCTCTTAGTATGAGGGTCCGAGATTCTGGCTATTGGCCTCAGTCGCATCAACCCAAAGCCAATCAGCCAATCAGCCAACTTAAACAACGCAGCGCGAGAATACGATAGATCAGGGCTATTCAATTAGTTTTCCAAGGGGGCCACATTTAGAATCCAAGAACTTGAGCTGGGCCGCAAACTTTCCGCGGTCACTTTTTTCAAATAATCAAATCGCGACACATTGATTAAAAATGCATCCGTCCGGCCTGCCAATTGAATAGCCCTGCGATAGATTCAAATACGGTTTGAATTTAAACATCTCCAGCAAGCAATTGTTTGTTAACATCCGAGATCCCAGACCCTCCTACGAAGAGAAGCATAGACTGAAGGGCTGGTTATGGCCGTGCTGTAATACAGACACCTAATAGGACTAATACATTGAAACTAACACATTGCAGAGTGTTGAAGATATTTCAGAATTTAATGATTTTAAGAATTTGAAGAATTGAATGATGGTGGGGGCTATATTCACTCTGAACAGTGTTTTACTGTCATAGACAGACAGATCTGTGAGAGGCTCACTTGTTGAAGAGATGGTTGTTCACTTTGATCTTGGTGTTAGCTTTGAAGTCATCTGGCAGTAACATGACAGGGACAGGTATCTGAGACAGGTCATTTATCTGCAGAGTGGACACAGTGTAAGCACACACACAGGCAAAGATGGACACAGAAGGACATACACACATCAACATATAGCATGCTGTATCATACTGTGGTGTTTGGGCATACATGATATGCACAAGCACACTTGAGGTCATGCTCTAAAAAAGTCATAGGACGCAATCACATTAGACTAGGGCTTAAACACACACACACACACACACACACACACACACACACACACACACACACACACACACACACACACTTAGCCTACTGTTAATCACACTATTATCATCACCAATCCCACCACCACAACTATCATCATCATCATCGTCATCATCATCATCATCAACATCAACAACAACTATAAACATCCCAACATCTGGAGGTCCAATGAGGAAATCCACGTACCGCGTGATTGACTCCCCACATGAACACACTAAGAACGGGATTGCTTGCCCGGAAGACCTCCACCTTCTGATGCACAAAATGCTTCTTCTTGCTCTTGGTTCGAGCGAGCTTTACTATGGGACCACCGGATTTCCCAGGGGAAGACATTTTAGTGGTAGACTAAACCGGAGATCGGAACTTCTCTGCGTCAGGTAGGCTAAAGAAGACTAGTCCCACCTGTCTCCGTCCGTTCAGTGCGCAACAACAGCCAGGTGAATGAATCTTTGAGCGTGCCTCCCTATCGACCACTTGTTGCACTTTTAAAGTTTGACATGGGTTAAACTTGCCGTAGCTAAACGTATAAAGTCTTAATGGCTAAAGTCTCTCTCCTTGATGGACAGACTCCCACCCGGTATATTCCAGCTGTTCCATCAACATCCAAAACAAAATACTTGCTGTCAGTGGCAGCTAAATTGCCAAATGACGTCAGTGCCAAAGCGTGTAGAGGGACTGGCCAGAAGTCCACAACATGGCCCAGTTTGACTAGCCAATGGTATCAAAAACGTAATATGAATGGACCGTCTCAGATTCCGAGGACGCGTCATCAACACATTGGAGCAAATTTTGAGCTGAATATCAGTGTAGGCTATTACCCACGATCCTTTGGAATGACAATTCGAGGTGGCTAATGTCACTGGTCAGTTGATTTTCATGTGACCTCTCTGTGTACGTCTCTGTCTCTTTTCCAACATCTCTAGTGTTCACAGGCACACACACACACACACACACACACACACACACACACACACACACACACACACAAATGCATGCCCTCCACTAAGCCTAGTTTATTGAATTTCTTAATAGCTTGATTAGATTTTCTGAAGTCAAGTCCTCCACCTAGAATTTCGAACAGCGCAAGTTGACTTTTTATTTCCACTGAGCATTAGTTTTGTGACTACTTTGCTGCATCATGTAGGCTAGTGCAAAAAACTAGCACTAGGTTTTTGGAGTGCTCCTAAATAGTTTGTGGCTTCAGTTCCAGCGTGATAACACTCAGCGCCAGCAGTCTGTTCACTCCAGCTCTGTCATATGAGAGAGATTTTCAGATTACTGCTGCCTAGGTCCAGCCTGGCTCTGCCTCACAACAAAGTTTGCCTTTGTCCAGGTTTCCCTCTTCACAGACATGCATATGCGCATTACAACGACACCTTCAGAGCAGAGGAGGGATCCATGCCTCTTAAAACACTGGAAAATAAGTGAAGCAGTGAGGAAAAACCAACAGAAAGAACTTTGTCTCTCTCTCTGACACTCTCTTCTGTTGGCTGTTTTCTTTTGAATGTGCTGTAGTGAGGCATGACAGAGTACATTCTCTGCGTCTATCCAGACACAGTGATTGTGATGAATATTGTTTCATGTACAAAACATTGGGTCACACATGGAATGTACTTAAATTTATTACAAATCAGTCGTTTTATCAGCAGGTATCAGCTTGCAGATGGCATTAGTTTCACCCCACTATGAGGTGGGATACCACCACGGTACAAAAGGTACACAAAAGAGATAAATAACAATGAAATTATATTATAAAAATACAAAGTTTGTTAAATAATTCAATTTAATTTATAGGCTTATAAAAAAGTAAATATACAAAAGTATCTTGGTAAGAGCATGGATCACTTTTTCTTACACCATAGCGAGCTTTGGAGGGCTGTGGTGCAAAACAGGGTCAGGTTATGTAGTATCTTAGCCTGACATAGCCCTCCCATAATACGAATGATCATCCGTATCCATGGTCTGCGGACAGTCTTCTGGGGCGGGTTTACATCGGTAGAGAGACTACCGGCCAATAAGCGAAGCTGATGAGACGAGCTGTCCAATCATTTCAAACCAGAACTGAATGCCCTCTCCCCGCCCAATAATCACGTTAAAGAACCTCCAGACCATGAATACGGATGAACAGCAGTATTATGGTCGGGCTATGTCAGGCTATTAGCATCTGTCCTCTACCTAAACTACAGTACACATCAGTGTTGGGGTCTGCACACATTCTGAAATGGTTTACAATTCATCTAATGTGTTTCTCTTCGTCAGAGGTTTGTCAATTTATTAGCTTCCCAGTTTTGAATTTGAAACCAAATTTCTAGGCTATTGGTGTCATTTCACCTGTTCAGCAGTGGTCTTTCATAAAAAAAAAAAAAAAAACATTTCATGTTCTCTTGCTGTTGTCAAGGCAGCCATACTAAACATATTTACACTGTATTTATATAGTTAAATAAAGTGTCATAGACACATGCCATGAGGCAACCATGAGGAAGGTCTGATGATCCTTTCCTTATTATTATGTCTTTGTTTGTTTGTTTTTTGCATTGTTTAGTTGGAACGTAAACAGACGGTCAGACAGACTCTGGACTGAGGAACTCCAGGGGGATTGTGGGGAATGGCCATCATCACACTGTGTCACAGGTAACTGTGCCATCCTCAGCTATTCTTGAGGGCATTGCTGCTCCAGTCTCATTCACACACCAACACTGACCACGTTGCATGCCTCTCGAGGAGTGACACTGCAGACAGAGAGAGAGAGAGAGAGAGAGAGAGAGAGAGAGAGAGAAATGTAATGAGACAAGGCAGACAGCAATTTATAATTAGTGTGTAAAACTCCTCAGGATGACTTGTATATACAGTTTTTTTTTTTTTTTTTAATCGCAAGCTGATACTGTTAGGTTCTGAGTGTGACATGTGATGACACCAACCTGCTTCTTTCGGTAGTATCCTCTTCTGTCACAGTTTGGGATGTAAATGGCCTGGTCGGACTGAATGATCTTAAGCTCTAGACCTTGTAGAATTGTGATCTGTTGTTTACGGCAGGGACCCTGAAATCAAACATAAGATACCATCATATAGGAAGACATTAGCAAGAGTGTCACATTCAAAATTTGTGTCAAAAGTTGTAAGAATTTTTAAGAATTTAGAATTACCTTTTCGAAGTCTGCACTGGGAGTAGATGGCTGAGAGGCTACCAAGGAAAGAAAAAAAATATATATGAGTTTTTGTTATAAATAAGTATGACTGTTAAAAAATGTTCCCCATGAGAGAGATTTTCTGCAACTGTGTGCAGTATCCCTTATTCACCTTTAGATGGAGACATTTGACAAAAACATGGGCGTGTGCTGCCCACAAAACCACTGTAATGCAGCGGTGGGCCAAATCTCCTGATGCTATGAAAAACCCAGAGCACCTGCTTCTAATCCCGCTTTGTCAATAATGAATTCCGTATGCCTTGGATAGGGCACCACTGGTTTACCAGTTCTACACATGGATCTCATGACATGAGCAACATACAGTACAAGGGGTTATAGTAGAAACAACAGCAACAGGTGCCCAGTATGTAAATGGGGTAGGCTGTGTCATCAAAGAAGACCTTGTTTGAGTCTCTTAGAAGATGGTTTTGAGGTTTTTTGCTTGTTTACAACTGCTTGAGACTGAGGTCTGCAGAGTGGTTACGGTTTCCGGCAGTGGTTTCGTGACCGTCTGTCCCCACATGAAACAAATCCTTTTAAAAGTGTGTCAAGGGTGAAGCATCCCATTCTTTTCATGTCCATGACCGCCACACTTTTTTTTTTCCTTCTTTTTGAGGGGAGTTCAGCCATTTCACAACAAACCTGTCAATCTCCCCCTTTCTCTTTTTAACTTTCAGAGTCAGATTAAAGGATATGTTTAAAAGGTTACCCACAAGGCTACTTTCTCTCTCTCTCTCTCTCTCTCTCTCTCTCTCTCTCTCTCTCTCTCTCTCTCTCTCTCTCTCTCTCTCTCTCCCCTTCTGAGTGCCCAGTCACGGCGCAGCATCGATACAGACAGCGGAGCGCTGCCGTGTCGTAAAACAGGGTGGACTCTTTCCTGAGCGCCGAGTACAAATTCAGCATTCCAGCGCGGCACCGGTCCAGTGTTTCTGGTTTGAAATACGCCCACCACTATGTCTGCTCTCACAAGCACAGCCCACCCACAACAAAAGCCGCTTCCATTAAAATTACCAGTCCATAAATAACACATAGTAGACTCCCAGCTACCCTCTGACCGAAAGCTTCATTGAAAACATACACCTCATCTGGACTGATGCTTTCTGGATGAAAAAGACCGTATACTAATGAAATGGCCTATAGCCAAAGAAAATTCCCTTGGCAGTTCAAAAAGCCATTAAGGAACAACAGACTATGTTGTTGGATATAGAAAGACCACTGAATAAGCTTTTTTTCGTGGCTGCCCTAATCTTCTGAATACAAATACCGCATCATAAATGACAGCAGGACCATAAAAGTGATTTGTGACTCCTTTGCTCGCTGCAGGCCAACGGCGTGGCGATCCCAGACGCATAACACAGGCATGAGTGTACCGCCTGGCGTAGCCGGGGAAATGCACGTCATCACCTGCACCGCTTCATCGTGATTCCGTTTCAGCGGCTCATCATTCCTTCAGTCGGCATTGCTCCTTTACAGGTTGGCCGTGCCGTCATGTTTCCGTTGGCCGCGGCACTCCCTGAGGTATGCTCCAGAGCGACCTCTTCCAATAGATCTCTCACCTCTCTCTGAAACTCCCCCTTTTATGTCTCTCTACACACACACACACACACACACACACACACACACACACACATACACACACACGCACATACACACACACACACACACACACACTGACAAACACTCCTATCGCAAAATGCCTCAGATAGGGAACCTAGCCCAGAGTCACGGTCATACCCTAAATCGTAACTGTCTGCAGCTACTCTACTTTCCAACAAGGTCAGTTTACCTGGGGTGAACTGCTGTGCAGACTGACTAGATTCCTGGGTGGGTGAACAGAGCAGACAACATAAAGACCCCATGACTAGGTGCAGTTACACGACCCCTGGATTCCTTAAGGCTTACACAACAATGTTGTGAGTGAGTGTGTCTTTACCCTCCCTGTTAATGAATATCATGAGTTGCCAGACTATGTACTATACATCATTAAGAATTACAGAATGATGAGATAGGACGTGAAGGCTGGGGTAGGGATAGCATTTTACAGACATATCTGAAGGGTTAAGTCAATTAAAAAAAAATAGTATTGTATTCGCGATAATATCATAGGAGCATGAATTTTAATAGTCAATTTAAGTAAGTAATAGTTGAATCACGTTTTATTATGGACAGAGTAAGAGGCATGTTCTCTAAATCACGTGCAACAATTTAGTACTACTTAATAGGTTTACGGGCTTCACAGTTTCCCACATCAAGGTGGTCCTTGTACAAGCTCAGGTGAATGTTAAATTAAGCAGCCATAAACTCTATTTACCTCTGTTCCTATGGTACTAAACATAGAGTCACTGAGACATTCAACAAAGTGGAATTCACAATACGAAAGGGTGCACACGCACTCCTCCCCCCACACATTTAGACTTCCCACAGCACATGCTTTACATGTAACGGCCCTAGGCTCGAGGAAGGAAGTCAACAATAGACCTGTCAAAAGGAGTGAAATTGAAGTAACCAATGGCTTTGTGGGGTGAGAAAACTCTAAAAAATTTCCATTCTCTGCTCAGTGCGCAAAGATGGAAAAATTGCAATCCTTAGCGCAGATCCAAACCACAACCACCCCCCCCCCCACCCTTCTCCCCAACCAACACCACCAAAAAGAAAAAAGAAAAAACCTCTCTAAGGATTGTTTGGCATGTTTTACCTGTGGTCTGTGGGCTCCCCGCTGCTGAGCTCCTGAGGTTGCAGATCCCTCGGCCGTGGAGCAGGGCGTGGAGCGGGTTGGGGTCACCCGGTGGGGGGTTGCAGCGGAGCCCCCGGGCACAGCTCACAGTGTAGACCCCACACAGTTCCCCCTGGCCCAGCGCCGTAGTGCTGTCTTCTCCCGGCCGATCTGAAGAGGCTGTACCAGCGCCGCCCCGGCCTTTGGCATCCTTGGGGCAGGTGGGGCAGTTCTTGTGGACCCCATGGCGGGGCACAAATGCCCGGGCGGCTGGCACAGCCAGAGGGAAGATCACGAGGAGCGTCAGGACGTAGGGGAACAGAGGCATTGCTTTTCAATGTGGTCTGTCCACAGACGAAAGTCCTTGTTTCCCCAAATGAGAAATTAAAAATCAAGTGTTGCTGGCCAAGTGTTTGCGTGTGTCAGCCAGCTATCAGTTTCTGCTCTCTTCTCTTATCTCCTCTCTGCTCCTCTCTTCTCTTCTCTTCTCTTTCCTTCCTCTTCTGTCTTTTCTTTTCTCTGTCTGTTCTTGTTCGCTCTGCCCTTCCTCACTGCAGTGCTCCTAATTGAGACTTTGAGGCCGAGGTGGGAGACGTTCCCAAAAGCAGCAACCTGAGACTGATGATCAAGTACAAGCAGACTGTTGCCCGGGACACCACTGACGAGAGCTTTTAAAGATCAGACCAAGGTGGAGGGAGAGGGAGAGGGAGAAAGAGGAGGGTAGAGAGAGAGAGAGAGAGAGAGAGAGAGAGAGAGAGAGAGAGAGTATGAGAGAGAGAACTGTTGTGTGTGTGTGTGTGTGTGTGTGTGTGTGTGTGTGTGTGTGTGTGTGTGTGAGAGAGAGAGAGAGAGAGAGAGAGAGAGAGAGAGAGAGAGAGAGAGAGAGAGAGAGAGAGAGAACTGTTGTGTGTGTGTGTGTGTGTGTGTGTGTGTGTGAGAGAGAGAGAGAATGAGAGAGACTGTGTCTTGTTTTAGTCTTCTGTTCATGGTGCTTTCTAAGAACATGATTTTCTTTCAGAGTGAGTCCATGGATGAATGTTATATCATCACATCCCTCTTTAAAAACTTCAGATGACATGTGTGGTATATTCATACCAGTTCATGCTTTGAAGAGTCAGAATTGAACATGATTTGGAAAAATCACTGTTTAGATCAGAGGAAATGATGCTGGACACGATTATTGACCATCACTGGGATTGATCTGAAAAAGTTCATGTTAAAAAAGTTTGTGCTGAGCTTTTAATGAAATGTGGTATTGAAGACTGTACTGGAATTGATAAATGACAACACTTTGAGGAAACATTGTTACTAGGAAGCTGAGTCCCAAATCAATATTTCTTTTTTTTAGCATGCCATTATCTGATTGCATAAGGTACGCCCACACTTCACTGGAAATCAAAATGTTGCAATGCAAAATATACAGTATTGTGAAACAAAATTTTTATTTAATCAATTATGTGGTTGTGGATCGGAAATGGTAGGGAATTAACAATTTCTATGACATCATACAGTAACCAAGCAACTGTGAACTATTTTCCCACATAGATACCCTATGGAAAGTTCATGAAGCTGTAGGCTATTAATCGCTTTGTAGGCTGACTACAAAGATCTCATTTACTTTGGACTATAATGCCAATCCCTATTTCGGTTGCAATCCAGCACACACGTCAGAACACGTAACGTATGAAGAAGCTGCTGTTGAAGTCATTAGACCTCTGACCTTGAACTTGACTAGTTGGTAAAGAAGACTAATCTATTGAATACAAACATATCATCGGAATACAAACATATCATCGAGATAGATAGATAGATAGATAGATAGATAGATAGATAGATAGATAGATAGATAGTCAAACCAACAATCCTGGATGGTTTTGTGCATGACCTGTGTAAAACTTTCATGAGCCAAGTGTTCTGGATCTAGGTTCTGGACAGCTGGGCCACGAGAGCAGCTGTTATCTGAGATATCTGAGGTTCTTGGCTCTGGCCCTATAAAAGTATCTCTGACGCAGCACTCCACTGCTTTGTGGAGCTTTTCATTGCTGGGCAATAACTCTAAAGAACTGTCTCTGACAATAACTACCTCTAATGGCACCATATAGAAGATTTTCATTAAGTGGATCATGTGACACATACTCAAAGCTAGATCCACCAGTCCTTCTGAGACCCAGAGAGATGATGCATAATGCAAGTCTTACTAGATATGCCATGGGTTAAGCTGGCTTTATAGTCATGGGAAAGTGTAGTCCTGGCAACCTGACAGGGTGCTTTAGTAGTTAAACATGGATAAATGAGCTACTTTTCTTTACAACATTTGAAAATTAATCTGGGTGACTACTCGGGTTTCGGCTACACCTTTGAGTAACCACTGCTGAGAGGATTTTTTTTTTGTTACAACTCCATGTTTTTTTTTTTTTTTTTAGATGTAAGCTGAAAGAGTCCTACTGTTGTTGCTGAACTGTCCCAGCTCCTCCCATGCATCTAGACCGTTGTAAGTCCGAAAAACCATCAGCGGCTTGAAAACATCATCCAGGGACAGTCACACCCAATCAGTGATTAACTACAGGCTCTCACTCTGGAACCCAGCAGCAGCCAAATTTAGACAACATATTCACATTTTAAATATCCACAGTGACTGTGTTATTTTTGGACATTTGTGGAAAAAAAGCGTTTTATGCATTAAAAAATGACCTGCCACAGAGCTCAAAGAAACTTCTTGAATAGGTTTTGCCGTGCGTAACATGACTTTCCAGTTATTCATGCCGTTTTTTTTCTCTTGAATATTCATACTTTTGGGCTAAATCATGTGGACAGCAGGCTCATAAAATTCATCCTGGTTTCTTGGAAGTTGTGGTAGCCCAGGCCGTAAATTTTGGGATGGGAGAAACCTGGTGTCTGTACTCGCCGACTGCAGTAGTGAGTGCCAGAGCCTTGGTTTGACTCTAACAGTGGTTGATGTTGAGTGGGCGAGCGATGCATGCAGTGCGTGTTGGCAGACCAGGACTGGGTGCTTACGAGTGTCTGCACGCCCACTCCACTCCACGCTTCCTCTTCTTCTTAAAGGTACAGTCAGTGATCTGCTTTCGGTTTCGTAGAAGGCCGTTCATATTTGAGTGCCTGTGTGGGTCCAACACACTTACTTGTCTACATGTACACATCATACAGTAGCTTTCTTGTTGCTGTGCGTTTTGAAAGCTATAGTTTTAGCTTTAAAGACTAGATCAGCATTTTGGAGCAACCAGGATTCAGGTTTATTGTCTTAGGTTACATTGCCGGCAACAGAGAGAGAGTTCACTAGCCTAGAAATCTAGACGTACATTAGCAGCAGCAAATTAATTTGCTCAGCCTATACGTTTAGTAGCAAGCCATAAGGAATTTGATTGGATGACATCTAATCACAAAGCAAGGACGAGCTCCGCCGAACACAGCAGTCTTTTGAATTGGTGTTTACATCTCGTTTGTTCCTCCAATTGGCCATAGGCTATCCTGTTGCGTCCAGAAGTAGTTTGAAGGATAACAGCCTTGTTCCGCCCACGATTGAGTTCAGTTTATCTCTCGACGCCAGACTATATATTTCAGTGTTATAGGATGCCCTGCCAGGCTAACAGTTCACATGATGTTCACCCCATCTCTAGTTAACATCTCTCAGGTGCTAGTTTAAATACACTGCAGGGTGAAGAGGGAAGGTGGGGTTGTAACCCTTACATTAGGGGTGGACTGGCAATATGGCACACAGGGCAAATGCCCGGTGGGCCGACACACTATTTTGGCCAACGGCCCTGACATTCTCACTGTAACTGTAATCATAGGCTTATTTTCTAATGGTCTGACCAGTATGGTGGGCTGGTCTTGTTCGAAATGCCAGGGCCGATTTTTTTGTCTCGGTCCGCCCCTGCAACATGCTAATTACTCAGGAAGCCCACCTTGAAATGACGAGGTATTGTAGATCCCTGATAAACATAAACATTAGGACTAACCTATTTCTTCATGAGACTGAGACCATTAAAGTACTTAGACGTAGATCATCAAAATAAGACCAAACATGACATACATTGCATTCTGTACACATTCAAACAGTACTGTTATATATAGGCAGCATTGTCCCTTTGTCTCGACTGTGAGGGGGAATAGTGTGAAAGGGGAATGGGGGCCGGTTTCAGGAAGGCCATGATTACTTAGCATACTAATGAAATTGTCTGAAAGACAATGATCAGCCATTTGCACACACTCAGTGGGGGCAGGCTAGCCCAGTCATTTGACATTCCAACATGATGTTAACTTGTCGTAACTTAGTACAGAGTGATGATAATGTCATAAAACCGAGTATGAAAACACAGTGTAATATCCGCATAGTGTAATGTCAGGTATACATAGCAACCATTTTAGAAAAGCAAAGGCCTGTAGATTCCATTGGTTTTACATCCATTTTACATTCCATTTCACATCCTGCCCAAGAACACAATTGTTCTCCAATCTGTGTTACCTGCGGCTTCTTGGGGTTTATTGCTTAATTAACTTCTGTTCACAGCCCTGAACAGCCTTGTCATCGTGCCCACACACATCGGCCCTTTCGTTTGATCAGCCATAATCGGTGGAGAAGTATCGTGACACAATGCTTGACAGAATGTTAGAGAATTCTAAGGCTGGCCGACATTGGTTAATTCCTCCCTTGTTCCTGAGGCTCAACAAGTTGCTAACAACACTAAATACATATGCTTGATACCCTGGGAACATGCCTGTGAATTGCTTTGGATACAAAGCTCTGCCAACTGACTATAACGTAAAATGTAAGCACAAGACTGGGTCTGACTAAGGAGATGGGGTGGACGGATAGGGGTAAGCATCTTGATAATGGGGCGTTTCCTATCAGAGGAATAGAGAGTCAGCCAGTCTGTCAGTCACTTCATCGCCTGAGGTCTTGATGCTTCTCTCAATGGTCCAGGTGGAGAGTTTCTCATCGGCTCTGTTTATGTTATCCTCAAACTGTGTATGTTCAAGACGCGCACACAGCGACGCAAGCACGGACGGACCCAATTCACCAGGGATTAGAGATCTCTGGAAGACATGAGAACATGAAGTGTACACACACACACAACACAGACACACAAACACTGAAGACGTTTAAAAAAACTTTGAACATAGTGAGGTCATGGATAATGACTGAATAGTGTAGCCCCCCTCCCCCACACGCCCCTCTTTTCTTTCAAACACTTTGCTCTTGATCTGTCATTGCCTTGATTACACCCCCGCAGTGATGTCATAATTGATCGCCCACAGTAGGAAAAAAAGGGGGGAACTGCATTACAGGTGCCCTTGAGCGTCTCTGAAGGAAAAATGAACGTGCATATGTGATGGCAATGTTTTTTTTTTTTGCCTTCTCTCTTTCTTCCTCCTGATCCCTCCAAGTAGAAGGTTAAACCGTTTTCCTCATATCCTTGGAGACCGTGTTGCCATAGGTTTGCTTATATCTCTATGCCATTCACTGTGTTTGTGTTGGTGGTGCCCCTACGGTGGGCCGTGACAGGGCTGATGGAGGGGTGATGTTATGTGTTTGGGCCCGTGCTCCAGGTTGTCACTGGGTGTTTGGTCAAGCGGGCCCCCGATGTCATGTGTCACTTGGTCGACACTTTGTGGAAGTGGCGCCGCCCGTTATCCAAAGAGCACTATCCCACTGGAGGGTTGAGTCTTGGAAGGGTCTCTGGCAACCTGTGCAACTGATCCACTCTACTTGAAAAAAATTAGAGTCGAGTGGTTGGACAAGACGGCCCCATTAAGCACAGTTTCCTGAACAGGGATTACTCTCCATGCCATAAAATCCAAGGCAAGGCTCTGTGCACAATAAAACCAGCATGTACCCCATGCAGGGCATCTCTGTCATTCTGCTTTCTCTCACTGTTGCAACTATAATAGTGAGTGATAGGAATTTTTATAGCTTTTGGGCATAAACCTCACTGTGCATTTGTGTGAAGCTATGAGACAAAGCTAAACCATATTATGTGTATATTGAATGGATTTAATTAGCCAGATAATTGAAATTAATCAAGCCTATTGTTTTGATGTATTTAAACAACTTTATGACCTGGAATACCTCAAAGTGGAGAGCTAAGTTTGAATGACACGTGTGTTTAATTGTCAAAGTTGACAACGCATAAACAAATTTTGAAATTAGAAAAATAAAAAGGTGATTTCAGCTTAAAATGACATGTCACTGATTCTGCTTATTGACCAATTCTCTCATCAATTCCTTATTGTTTAAGAAAGTATTTTATACAGCTTTTCAATACCAAGACAAACTATAATATTGCCTATATTACTAAGGTGTCCATTGCAACTTATTAGAATGAGAAACCTTGAAGGATCTCATCTAATTTCAGTTTTGTTTAAAAAAAGGCCAATAACATGCCAGTATTGAGTTTCTCGATTCCCACCCCTCGGTAAAACTGTTGCAAATGTTGCAGGTATGTACTGTAGGTATGTTTGCCTGTTTTCCCTGCCAAGTTTTCAAAATGCCTGTAAAGGATTTTTCCATTTGCTTTTCCAAATCTACCACAATGTAATGGCCTAAAAAAAATATTAAACGAGACACTTGGCAAGATTAATGTTTGCAATAATCAACAATGAGTGATTGTTTAAAATGATCATGTGCTTGTTGAAGTTAAGATGTTATCAGTGGTGCAAAAAATGTGTGTGTGTGTGTGTGTGTGTGTGTGTGTTTGTCTGCATCTGAGTATAAAGGTAAAAGTGTGCATGTTCAGTACCCCTACGTTGCTAAAACAGGCACCCACACACCTGCATCCCCCAGCTGGGATTAAGCCACTCTTCCACACTCGGAGGAGGACTGACAACAGGCCTTCGGGGAAGAATGCATGCTCCATGTGAAATCAACAATGACGCGATACACACACATCTGCTAAATCACCATTTCTGCTGAATGACACGTACCAGCAACCTCAAAAACCAAACCCATCACACAACAATGAGTGTCCCATATCTCCAACCAACCCCTTACAGCAGCTGTGCTGAAGAATGTTTAGTGGTTACGTGTTGTGGTGTAGATAAAACCGGAGCGTCGCTTACTGACATTATCACACAAATGGATCTGGGAAATCGGTTCTGTATACATCGGAATTAGCAGTTGTAAAATATCGGTGTATTTGATGATTTCGGTCAGGAAAGACTGAGTCATTGACCTCAGGATTTTGGGCGCTCTGCAGAGAGCCTTGACGCTCGCCCCTGCATGAGAAATTGATTATACAGTGTTAAAAACTACTCTTCGCAAAAGCTTCGTCATAAGATGAAGTGGGTGGCTCATTTATATACTTAGCTATCATCTCAGTCTGTCAAAGCCAATGGCTTATTTTGATACAAAGTCTTCATACCAGACAGGCTCACAGCAATTATGGTTGGTGAGATTTTTCCGGCATCTTGAATCACACATCACAACTCCACTAATTGTCAGCTTAAGGGGCAGCGGGAAGGCCACTAAGAAATTAGCAAGCTTGTGTCATATTGATTACCCAGCACACAAAGGCCTAGGAGTAGAACTAGTTTGCCATTTTGAGTTGAATTGTAATGGTAATAATAACCTGCTATAGTTCAAGTTCCACAATGTCCACAAGCAAACTCTTTTGAATGTGGCAGAGTGGCCATACCTGTGTTTTCCTCAGTGTAAACAACGGTCTTTGGTATTTTTTGCCCTCAACGGTGCCTTTCTGGCCGCGCTGCCCTCAAGGCACTACTCCCCCCAATTTAAGGTTAGGATGAGGGTTAAGGGAGTTAGGTTTAGGGTAAGGGTTAAGGTTGTGCCCTTTAGGCTGTGCTACCTGGAAGGCGCCGTTGGGGGCAAAAAACACCATTGAGCGTAAACAGCATAGAAAACACACATGTGCCACTAGGGATGGGTATTGATAAGATTTTATCAATATCAATGCCATTATCAATTCTGCGTATCAATCCAATTCCTTATCAATACTCTTACCGATTCCTGAGTAGCCTAGTTCATGCCAAAAAAAGGCAGTCTTTATAGGCTTGAGAATAGCTACGTGTCTCTATCTCCTCAATATGGTAGGCTATGTGAATCACTGGAGTTAATGTGATAGCTTGCTATGAAAATTGCAGTTAGCACGTGGCGTTAATGCATCGCGACGTGCGGACAGAGAAACTAAAGAATTGATAAGAGAATTGATAACGTTTGGAGACGTACAATATCGATGGAATTGATCATTTTGAAAAGGTTCTGAATTGGAATTGGTTCTCGATATCCAACTCTATGTGCCACTGTCCTTAGACATAATGCTTTAACAACCATTAACAGACTTGGCAAGTTGCAGGTTATAAAGTTTCATGTTCCCATAGTGTGCTTCTGTAAACTTGAAACCAGGGCCGTTTCAAGGAACTTCGGGGCCCCAAGCAAACAGGACATGGGGGCCCTTCACTCCCCGTAAATACTTACATGAAACACATTGTTATAATTTTCAAATATCATCAATATAATTATTTGTATTGTACAGTTGTCTAACTGTTGAAAAATACCACCAACTTAACTACTAAAATGATTACAATCAATCTTGGGGGCCCCTTTCAGCCTGGGGCCCCAGGCAATTGCCTGGTTTGCCTGCCTTGATGCGACGGCCCTGCTTGAAACACAATCCTTGTGTAGGCTGCTGGGTATAGTCCTCTTTGTCATAAACAGGCTCAGACTGATAAAATCTACAGACTTTCATACGCTTTATAAAATTGGTTCTGCCTACAAGAACTTTCCCATTTCACCCCATTTTCAGTTTCAGTTCAGGTGTCTGCTGACTTATTTGGTTAGCTCCGGCCCTCTTTATACAGATGACACTCACCAACAGTAGGCCTTTGTGGGCTAACCGTGGTTATCGCTTGATCGCGTTGGCCCAAAGTGAGTCAACTGTGACCCAGCTGGGAAAAAAAGTGCTGAGGGACTAAGATGCCTAACCCCTAATTTAATTTTGTGGGTTAACCCACACTGGGGCGTCCCCCAATGATTTCACATGTGGATGAAGGTGCTGTGGGCCTACATAAGCCTCTTTCTCACTGTTGGAAGTGTGGGATCCTCAACGACAAGCCCTTTTGGGTTAACCCATAATAAGACCTCAGCTCACCCAAACTTGACGACATGCTATAGATTGTCGATGGGTTAGCTCACATTGACCATATATGGGACCTTTTCTACGAGCTACCCTTGCCCATGTGGGGTGTTGACAATTAATCCATGCTGGCACAGAGGGTATAAAGATGCTGTGACCTAATCACTGTGGTTTACCCAGTGGATACACTTCATTTGGCCCACATGGGATTTCTCTTGGTTTGGACAAATTGGCTTTGCCCAGACCGAGGACTCACAGTGGCCTGCATGTGTACCAGATGCCCAGGGTGAGCTAATGCAGTAGAGGGCCTATGTGGGATCTGCCTGATTTCCCAGCAGCCCGCATTGGCCACAGAAAGATCTCTGAGATCTTTTAACGGATGCATTTCTACCCCTGATGAACAATTTTGCTTTTTCAAAATGTCTCTGTAGTGCCTTTACTATATTAGTATTTTGGCTTGTGTTTCTCAAAGGCAAACACAATCAAAAAGAGGCTTATGTTTCTTTTGTTTAAATAGTTTGTTTTAGTGTAGTTTATTAAACTATTTTTTTTGTTAATTGAGCATAGGAAACTGCTAACAGATTCCAAAACTTCAGAACCCAGTTTTGCAGATCGTTCGTTCAGTAGGCCTATGGTAATTCAATAAAAAAACAGTGGAGTCCCTCTCTCTCTCCCTCATCTGTTCTCACTTTATTTTTTGTAGGAAAAGTTCTGTTGTTATATTGTATACAATTTGTATGTATAATAACATACTATAAATACCCATAATTTTAAGATTTATGTATGTCCCACCGAACATGCTGTGGTATTTCACAAGGTTTTTATCCCACATTCATCATGTAGGTATGGTCCATGCCATGTGTGATTGATGGCTGTATGTTTAAGAGACCTTTTTTAATATGGGGCAAACATGTGGCAGCACTGCCATTGTTTGTTTGTTTAGATGACTAATATGTTTAGCATTTAGTTAGCAATGGGCCCTAGCCTGTGTTAGATCTGTAATGGTCCATGACTGTGGTCATTGTTTACCATTGTTTACCATTGCTACGCAAGTGGAGAGTAGGTTTTCCTTCACATCATTATCCTTCTTTCTATGCAAGCCAAACAGCTTGTGTCAGAGGTTCCCTGTTGATATTGTAAGACCTTTTTTCATGGATAGTTCTAAAACAAAAACTAAAGACAAAAGAAAAAGAAAAAACTTTGAGTAATGTGTAGCACTTCAACTACATGATACTGTGGACTGGATTTATGAAACGTTTGTATGTGAAAGTGCAACTGGAAAAAAGCTGTTAGTGTAATGTCAAAAAAGAATTATAAAAAGTGAAAAAAGAACAAAAAAATGAATGAGAAAAATGTGCTGGACAGAGCCAGAGGTCTCCATCATGCCAACAAAAAAAGTTACATAAGAGGGAGGACCAAGAATGTTCCTAGACAAGCCATCACAAGATATTCTAAAACCAACCAGTAGACATTATACTGTAAGCGTAGCAGGACACAGAACGAACACAAAGAGATTTCCTCCTTACTATTTCAGAGAGGGATATATCCACAGCCATTTTGTTGACATGGAATTAGTCATTTAATTCAGCTTCTATTAGACTAAGCTACAACTGATGATTTCACAGGAAATAACAGTTTGCTACATATTCTGCCTCAGAGGGACGATTCCAACACTTGTTTATGTAATTCACAAAGGCTGAAGACTGAAAGCTAATATTCGATTGAAATTTGCTCGCAAAAATAACTAACGCAGCTATGATGTGTAAAAATTAGGGCCACTTGTGGAAGTCCTTTTAGCTAATTTAGTGGTTCTAGAACAAGGTCAGCAAGACCAATCCCAAACTCTATATGCCACGATAGAACATGCCATTAATGTGCTCATCTTCTGCTAGACACTGATAAAAAGCTAATAATGGTTGGTTATTATGTTATTAAGTATAGTCTACACTTACATTTTAACTTTACAGATTATTGATGACAAATAAAACACAATAAAAGTTTTTTTTTTTTTTTTTCTCAAAACAGCAAGGTAGTCATTTTCACAACTGCAGTACAGTGTGATTTTGTACAGTGCAGCAAAGCATGATGTGTCATGACAAAGTAGTGTGTGTGAAAAAAAAAAAAAGATTTATGACTGTAATGACAGGCCAGGATGGAGGTGGGGTGGGGTGGGCTGAAGTGAAGCACTTTTCCTGGTAAATCAAAGGGAGGTGAGGCAGCAACACTGAGGCGGCACTAGTGAAAGAGAGAGAAAGGACTCTCACAGGTAGACAGACACATACTCTCTCACACACACATACACACAGAGAGAGCGAGGGAGAGAGAGAGAGACAGTACGGTCTTGGGCAGTTACCGAGAGAGATTGAAATAAAAGGGGAAACAGAGAGATAGAGAACAAGGCCTTTTGTTAAGGGTCTTTTGTATTTGATGTGTCACTTGTGAATGTCAAGACTTGTCTGCTCTTGCCCCTGTATTTCTTTAGTCGCTTCCTCTTTCGCTCTCCCTCCCCTCTTTCTCTCTCTTTCTTTCTTTCTTTCTCTCTCTGTCTCTCTCTCTCTCTCTCTCCCTCTTTCTTTCTGTCTCATTCTCCCTCCCTCCTTGTCTCTGTGTCTATTTCAGGGAGAGATTTATGAGCGGGGCAGCGGGGCTGGGTTCTTGATGTGTGAGGCCAGGGTCTGAGTCAGGCAGGAAGTGGAAGAGGACGGGCCCCCCTTGGTGCACGGGGCCCTGTCTGCAGCTGGGCTCCCAACTGGGCCACAGGTACCAGCATGCATTCCGGCTGCAGTGGTGCTTCCCACTGAGTTTTCTGAGACTATGGGGGGAGGGTCTACTGGGCAACTGGGTCATCATTCATTACTGCTGTTTCACACTGCACAGGTCCGTCGACGGATCACATTGAGTTTGCATGGAACTCTCTCAAAATTCATTGTGGGTCTGTCCATCCCAACTTAAGCCAAATATCTTACATGGTAGTTAATGTGTTTGTCCGAAAGATGGCAGTGAGCCGGCGATCATCTCAGTCTTTGCTGATGGTAGAAGTTCGCTGAAGCTATCATTTCTCTAGAAAAAGTGAGAGAATGAGAGAATATATTGAGGTAATTTGTGGGATCGTGTAAGTAGAGCAGTATATCTTGATTGATTCAAAATTTAAACACCTCCTGCAAGCAATCGTTTCTTAATAGTGGAAGTTCCAGACCCTCGTATGAAGCAAGGCGAAGAGCGAGGGACTGGTTATGGCAAGTGTATCTGATAACAGCAGTTTTAGGTATTTGGATGTGGTTGTGTAATTGTCAAAAGGATAGAGAACCCAATCATGTGTGTGTGTGTGTGTGTGTGTGTGTGTGTGTGTGTGTGTGTGTGTGTGTGTGTGTGTGTGTGTGTTACAGAGAGAGCGTAAGAGAGATTGTCAACCTAATTAGTTTACTTAGGTTTTGAGAAAATGTAAGAATAGCCTACAAATCACAGAAGAGTAAGAGTACAATTACAATGAAATAAGATATTTGAAATTTTCAAAATATGGATGATTTTTGATCATTTGATCATGGGTCATTATAAGGCCCATCAGGACAGTCTATGGCAGGCCTGGGCAAACTAAGGCCCTGGGGCCACATGCGGCCCGCTGAGCTATTTAATCCGGCCCGCGGAGCCTTCCCAAAGTAGAATAATTTATCTTTTAGCCAAGTAGACTTATAGGCCTAAATTATCAAATGTGTTGTAGTCATGAAATACAAATCCCCCCTTTCAACCCTGTATGTTAACATGTCCTCTGAAGAAAGTGAGTTAGCGAAAATCTAAACGCCAATGTGGCCCTTAGACCAAAATAATTGCCCACCCCTGGTCTATGGTATGCAAATCTGGTAGTGTTGGATGTGATACTACTTACACTTTTTGAACTTTGAACAGAATGCATAATGCCTTTTCAAAAACTTGTAATTGTTCCCCAGAAAAAGGGGGTGGCAAAACGCCAACTAATGGCTCCGCTCATTTCATTTCGTTCCTCCAGACAGTCAGGGACATTACAGTTCAGGTTCATTTTCACCGACACAGATCCGTGCCGGCAAAATTCAGCAAACAGATTTTGGATGGATTTCTGCCCTATTTTTAAGGCCAAAATGTCATATCATTCAGGATTTGAAATATAAATGAACAAATCCCTCAGTTAAAGTCTTCAAAATATAGTTAGGTATGACACTGGAATGTTTGGTGTATGTAGGTCATAGTTTTTCAACAGGTGGTCTGTGACAACACTGCAGGTGGTCTGTGACATGGATTCCAGTTTCAATTTAGTGTATTTGAAATTGATTTCTGAATACCTGATTTGAGAAATAAGCACAGCTTTGAGCGCAGGAATCATTTTGCAGCTGTACTTTCAGGTGTTTTATAAAATGTCCATCACTCCAAATCTTGTGTAAAATTCAGACTGAAGATCCGCGACGAGACGAAACGGTTTTAGAACGGAGTTGCGGTGGTGTGAATGAATTGTCGCAGGTTGTTGCAGGCAGTTGCAAGCCGTCGCAAAAGATTTAACATGTCAAATCACAGTTTTAGAGTTTAAGAACATCAAGGTTTATAGAAGGTCGCAGCCCGTCTCGTCGCGGATCTTTGGTCTGGATCTACCTTAAGAATGAACTTTCTGCATAGTTGAGTAAATGTGGTGGTAGCTGGCTAAAATGTCTTTTTGTAAGTAATTTGTTGTAATCTCTGTTTATAAACCCGCGCCACCCAACGGGCTGCCGCTGACTTTTTTGTCAGAATAGTGGTCCCTGGGACTGAACTAGTTGAAAACCCCTGATGTAGGTGATAAAGAAGTGGAGATTCAGAATGCAAGTGAGTGACTCAACCCTGTATTGTATGTGCCTGGTGATGCGTCTTTGTGTGGGAAAGGGGGACTTCTGTATCACCTACATACATCAAACTTTCCAGTGTCATTCCAGTGTCATTTATATTTTGAAGATTTTTTACAAAGTAATTTGTTGATTTACATTTCTAATCCTGATTTATATGACATTTTGGCCATAAAAATAGGGCAAATCATTTTTTTTTTTTTTAAGGCTGTTGGCCATATTTTCTGATAACAAAGCAAAATCCACAATCCCCTCGGTAAACATTTTATAATTTAAATGAAAATTAAATTTTAAAGCAAAAAAATTTGGTTCAAAATTCTTTTCAGGATTCGAAAGATAAATAAAAAAAATCCTCTATAAAAGTCTTCAAAATAGAGTTAGGTAGGCACTGGAAAGATTGGTGTATGTAGGTGATACAGAAGTGGAGATTCAGAATGCGAGTGACTCAACTCTGGGGAATTGTCCCTACCAACGTTGAGACCAAACCTACGCTCTTGACACATCTACAGTATTCCTGCCTCAGCAGCTAGTCTCTACCCAGAGACAAGTCACAGTCCACCAGCTCATGCCAATCTTGCCACAGCTCAGCTTCTACTGGGTTAACTCATCTCCCCTTACACACACACACACACACACACACACACACACACACACACACACACACACAGTATAAAACACCAACTCCCCCCAACTCCTCTGCTTTCTAAGTGTGCACTCACTCCCCATACACAGAGAGACAGACACAAACACTCTCCACACAGATACGCTCATGCTAACACCATCCCTTCTCCTACAAAGTTTGCGCAAACCCACCAACACACACATACACACACACACACATGCACCCACACCCCCAGTAAGCCACCACCCCCACTCCGTCTCCCCTCCTAGTCCTGGACTCTCCCCCATCCTTCTCTCCCATCCCTCTCTTACCAAAGCCACAGAGAGGCAGGAAACAGTGGAGCCCCGTGCCCAACTTCAACGAGCCACTCGCCAACTATTTTCGCCGGGGTCTTCCAAAAGCAACTCTTTGGAGGGACGCTGAGTGATGAGCTTGAGCCAGTGATATTACTGTAAATCAGGTTGAATACAGATATTTGGATAGCTGATTTGGGTAAATTATGAAGTTTCTGAAACAATTGACTGCATGCATAGTACAAGCCTCATCTCCTACTGCACTGAAATGATGGCCAGGAATGAATCCGAGGAATGCTAGACTTGACTACACACAATATTCCAGGACTACATGGGAATGTGCATGCATTTGGACATGATGACAAATTTGAGCATGGAAACATACGGAATGTTGGCTCTTTATCCGACACATCTGTAGATGTGTGTGTGTGTGTGTGTGTGCCAGTGAGTCGAGAGAGAGAGAGCACGAGAAAGTTCAGTTGATATGTTTTGTGTTTGTGTGTCTGTGTGTGAGAGAGGAAGAGAGAATTTTTGATATGCATATGGGTCACTGTGTTGAGTGTGCACAGTATCCACACACACACACACACACACACACACACACACACACACACACACACACATTGCCAAAAATACATGCAGCACTCTCAGACTGAAACCGAGACAAGGGAGCTTGTTCGGATATGTGTATGTATTGGCACCGACACTGAGGTTTTGGCATGCATACATACATAGTGCTTATATATAGGCTAATTGGTAGATCAGAACAAATAAAGGATTATATTAGCCTCAAGACATTTATAAGTACAGTATTAAGAGGTGTTGACAGCCTCTATTACCTCAGACAAAGAGGGAGATGGCAAAGCACAGGTAAGACACTGGATTATACTTTTCCATTCATCAGGGATATGCCAAACAGTAGTGACTGACAAGAAAATCTAATAACTCTTTGACTGAAAAAAGAAGTGTTATCCCATTTTCTAAAAGTCTTGGTACAAGGCTGTAATTAATATAATTGAGTTCTGTTTTTAGAAGGACTCAGTAACCTACTGACCTCTTGGCTGTCACCTTGGAGTAGGTTGTTGCACACAGGATTGTAAGTCGCTTGGGCAGGGGTGCTGCTAGAAATTTTGGGCCATATGACAAAAAATTACTTTGGGCCCCTCAAAAATTGACTTAAATATTAAAAATTTTCTCTGGGCTCCCCTGTCAGTGCCAGGCCCTTAGAATCATCCTAACCTTTCCCCCCCCAGCGGCGCCCCTGTGCTTGGGATAAAAGTGTAGCCGAGAAATCTAGACATTCCTTAGCGGTAACAAACAGTTTTGCTTGTGGTGCTGTAAATCGATTAGCGAGAACGTCTAGCCATCAGCTATAGTGAAATGTGATATTCAACCTTCCGTGATGGGGGACCAATCACAACATGGGCAGGGAGTCATTGGGTGGGCTTAGCATTGTTTGATTCAGCTTGTACGTTGCTCTGATTGGTCGTATAGCCAGAGCCATAGTAAGGGCTTTCTATGGCACTGGTTGTAGCTCTATGCTAATGCAGAGAGAGAGTTTGAAAGATTCCGCCCCAAGGATCTATCCATATTGGCCAGACTATACATGTTACATTCTGGCTTGTCAGGGTAATAAAAGTGTCTGCTAAATGCATAAATGTATGTACAGTATGTAACCTAATGTATGTAAATGTATAGTCAATTAGGTGTGCATGGTTGAATTTGAGTCTCCAATACATAACTTCTCCTGAGAATACATGTATTTGCCAGAGAATGTCCATTTGAGTTTATTTTTTCCTGGAAAGCCAAGATGAACTGACATCTAAAGTATCTAAGAAACAGCAGGGATTCTAGCCAAGTGTCATTGTCAGCCCTGTGTGGAGCAGCAAGGAAACTCTGAGGTCAAGAGAGTCACAGCGATCGCCAAGAACATTTTCAGCAGGCCTATTGGACCGCCATAAAATCTTATGGTCTGGACGGCAATCACAGTCAACCTTGACTCAGAATTATACAGCTTGGAAAGAGAAAGAGCGGGAATGTCTGTCTTATCTTAATTTTCACTGAAACATGCATTTCATTCCCATGAATATTTCCTAACCATTATAGAAAGAAAGATCGACTACCTACATACTGTAGTCATGACACAGCATGATACATAGTAATGATAAAATAGCCTACGTGTATAGACCCCATCACAGCAGGAGAGACACTTTGATAACTTGCTGACTGAGTCCTTTATGCACTTCAAGCCTCCGGGGTGAAAATACTGTAAAAACAAAGAGAAAGTAAAAAGCAAGCGGATACCCCTGAGGTTGATGACACACACACACACACACACACACACACACACACACACACACACACACACACACACACACACACACACACACACACATCCCAGGAGAGTACTTAATAAATAGATATATAATAGGTTTGATGAGAAGGAAATGACTCACCCAACATGTAGCCCATGGGGTGAGTCATTCCTTTCTCACCAAAGGGTGATTTCAAGGAGGACCGAATGTCGCAAAATAATACAGACAGGTCTATGTGATTACATTACATCTATAAATTATGGAGAGGTGTATAGGTCAAGAGTGACTGATTTTATCTGCATGTTGCAAATAGGCCCTATGCAATTTTTTTTTTTTTTTTTAATCTTAATTTACCTTGATGATGGTTGGTGATGGTTCTACAAGACTTTATGAATTGATTGGTAGCTGTTCAACATTTACATTTACTCATTCAGCAGATGCTTTTGTCCAAAGCGACTTAAGAAAGAGGATTTACGATCAAGCTACATAGAAGGAGTCTTAGAAGAAAAGATCACTATAGAGGGTCTTTAGAGTGTGAGAGTGCAGAAGTGGAGTCAAGTGCAGGATGAGGATGGTGTAATGATAATGTGTTAGGACAGGAGGTGCTATCTGAAGAGCTGAGTTTTCAAGAGTTTCTTTAAAACAGGCAGGGACGTCCCTGCTCTGGTAGCGCACAGTAGGTCATTCCACCAGTGTGGAATGACACAAGTAAAGAGTCTGGATGATCTTATGCAAGGTGCTGGGATGGCCTGACGGCATTCTTTCGATATCCGGAGTAGGCAAAGAGTAACCTTAGGTCGTACTTACACTAGGTACAGTTCACTCGTACCGTACCCGAGTACGATTGTCCCCTTTTCCAGTTTTGCACTCACACTGTTCCGTACCCAAGCACGGTGGAGGCAAGTGTTCTGGAATCTTTGGTTAGGATCGTCTTTTGTTACCATAACAACAAAGTTAGCTAACAAGTTAGTTCTGATATTGAATGAAATAAACATTATACTTGTAAGAAAATATTAACACCAGTCAAGTTTTACTCTAAAGTGCACACTGATGATGCCATTTGAATGTCATGTCACATAGTTAATTATGGTCATAGACGAAGTGAGTTTTTTTATCCTGCCATTTCTATTCAGTCCTGGTTATTGATATTATGGCAAACGAAAGATCTCACATTGCACGTTCTTCAATGCTTTGAAAAAATGCCAATTAGCCAATTAACTTGAAATATTTGTTATTTGGAGCCTCATCACTGACGTCATGTTTGAGATCTGTGCTGGATTACGGTTTGCGCTCACATTGCATGCGTACCGTGCCCGAGTCCAGCTGAAGCGTGCCCGAATCCACCTCTTCCAAGCGTGCTAGCTGATGGGATGAATAATGGGAGCTGTTTCTTGCTAGTATAAATGCCTAGCCTGATATAGCCCGACCATAATACTGCTGTTCATCCGTATTCATGGTCTGGAGGTTCTTTAACCTGACGCGATTATACTGCGGGGGCATTCACTTTTGTTTTGAAACAATTGGACAGCTCGTCTAATCAGCTTCGCTTATTGGCCGGTAGACTCTCTACCGATATAAACACGCCCAAGAGGACCGTGCCCAGACCATGATACGTATGAACATTCGTATTATGGGCGGGCTATGTCAGGCTAATAAATGCCTGCTAATAACACAGGAATTTAAGCTGTAAAAAAAATTGTGGCATGGTGAAATAGGTTATATGTGAATGTGTATGTTTGTAATTTTCTCCAGGTGATTTTTTTTTTTTTTGGTCAGTGTTATACCAAGTAAGTCATTATTGCATAATGTCACTTGCGCAAATCTCTGTGTGTTTCAAGATGTGCTGACCATACTCTCTCATTTTCCCTGAGGTGTTGAAAGGTTTAACAGGTGTGGAAAAAGCAATTCTAGCACTCCCCACCTCCAGGTGATAAAAGAACCCTTCATCCAGACGTTGACTCATTGGTTGGGGTTGCCAGTGGACCAACATGAGAGTCGACATCCCCACTCTCAACTTTCTCATCTTTCACCCCATTAACTACACCCATTCACCGTCTCTCGGTACTAAACATCTCACCAAACCCGTTGAGAAAAATCATTAAGGAGCCAGTGGAGCGACAGTGCAGCACTGAGGGAGTGATGGACAGATGTTGGAAACCCATGAGAAATAGGAGCAGGATGAGTGGTGGTGGCATTGCCACGGATGGGAGACATCAAGGTATTCTCCCCTCGCATGTATCTGCCGGGACCCCACCCTCACATACATATACTACACAAATACATGTGCACATGTACACACCACACCTCCACAAATACACGTGCCCAAACTTGCACAGATGCATAAACACCCACCCAAAGCATACAAATGCACACACACGCACACAAACTTACACACAGAGAGAGCGCATAGAAACTAATCCACATGGACATGTTGGCTTTACTTTGATCTAATACCACAATGCTTAATGTGCCTCTTGTTTTGCTCCAAGATGAAATAGTAAAATGTTTAGTTTCACTTTTAATTCCATCCTGTTCAAATATGCAGAGGCCATAATCACATAATGACATGTTTTCCCTTTCCAAATGTGTGTCTGGAATCAAAAGTTTAGCTCAGCTTTGTTGAAAGCGAACGATGCCAGTTTAAAATTGAGAGGCACGGCTGAACACTTCCTTTAACAAACCATTTAAAAAGGGCAAACAAGTTCACAGGGGTCAGATGAAGGGTCCGTCAATGGGCTTGCACCTGGGTGGCACAGAGGTTGGCAAACTGCCATCGGCACCTTGCTGGGATATTGCCAACCGCCCCTTGATGTTTAAGGCCAACCTCACAAGGCTAAGGAGAAGCACCGTCACCGCACACTCACTCACTCACTCACTCTCTCACTTTCGGGTGACACGCCTGTTGCTGGGACAACAGGTCAACAAAACAAGTCTCAGGCCTGTCCACACCTTTTATCAGGAGTTACAATTGCTAGAGGGAAGCTTTGGTGATCCGTTGACATTTTTACCTCACGGTGTTGACGGCCCTGGAAAAGTTTCTGGAGCTCGGCAACAAACTTGTGTGTATCAGGCAACACTGCGTTGTTTCTGACTGAGGAGAGGGAGAAGTTACGCAGCGTCCCTCTTGCTTACCTCCATGGCAATGGTCATCCAGCCTGGATGGCTTTGTGTCAGCAGTCAGCAACTCATAAATCAAAGCATCCATGAAATAAATGACCCTGAAGATAAAACGAAATCTAGTTTAAGTAGTCACCTGAGAGAGCGGGGTGGATGGAAAGAAAGAGAGCGAAAGAGAGAGAAAGAGAGGGAGGGAGGGATGGAGATGGCAAGGGTATGTGTGTGACTAATTGCCCTGAGAGCACGAGAGAAAGAAAAGTGAGGTGTTGACAGGTTGTCATATAATAATAATAATAATAATGGTTATTCTTTCCTCACATGTAATTTACAGTGTGTGGTGGGTGTCTGCTTGAGTCTTGGCAGAGAGAATGAAGCCTAAAGGTCATGTTGAGTACATCAACATTCACAATGACTATCCCTCCTCTTTAGGGAACACACCCCTCTACCCCCACAGGCAAGCACACACACACACACACACACACACACACACACACACACACACACACACACACCAGAATCCCAGCCCCCACTTCACAGGAAGCCACTGAGGTAAATATTTACAACTCACGGGTTTCTATTCTCAGCTATACAACTATCAAAAGCAGTGTCAGGTACGAAATCTCTGGTGGATTAACAGAGTGCTTGGGAAACCTAGGAGGAACACCCGCTCAGCATCTTTTGTGGCTAGACAAAAGCAGGCACAAGTGCACGGTGCCACACCACAGCTGCTCTTGTTGGGGTTGGCTCATGCCAACGAGGCAGATCCTCAGGCCATTAGGAAGCATCTGCTTCACACACACACACACACACACACACACACACACACACACACACACACACACACACACAAATGCTCTCTTGGCTCTTTATGGTGCGTGAAAATGACCCAGCAAGTCGAGAAGAGTATTCTGAGAAACCTTGTTGTTCCCTTCTTAAAGCCCTAATGGTGAGACAGGGGTGACTGAAGATCACTTCTTTGTATAGATTTTCAGGAAATAAGACACTTTTGTCAGTGATGTTCTCAGAAAAGGGGTGGCAAGGGGTGGCTGACTACAAACAAGGACTCAACTAATGACCTTATGCTCCAGGTTAACTGAAAACGTTTTCTTTTTTTTTTCCGAATCCCTCCCTTCAAAACACACTTGAACTACTGTAGGTGTTAAATGAAACTTTGGCTGCTTGGGTCTTCATAACTTTAAACGTTGTATTATCGTTTGTATTATCGGGAATTCAGTTTCCCGCACTTCTAGCACTTCCTTATTACCCTACTAGCTAACAATATGCATACAATTTAAAAATGAGGCATAGACTGTGATATGTGTAGACTTGTAGTCTTGGATACCACAAGTTTAGAGAAGGCTTTGCCAATTCAGTGTAGTCACACAAGATTCTCAGTCCTGACGTATTGGCTGACTAGAGACAGATTTTATTCTGGACACCCTGTAACTTTCTAGGAAGAAGGCTGTCTCTCCAAAGATGTCTGGCACATGAAAAATAACCACAGTTCTCGTGAGGGCTCACACCATGCTCAAATTTTCAAACGTTGCATTTATATGCAATACACAAAAACATCTGGATTTTTAGAGTGGCGAGTAAAGAGAAAAGAAAAATAATTGGGTTGAAAACTTTCTCTTTTTCAATAACTCCAAAAGTACGTTGCGTTCCTGGCCTCTCCCTTAATTCATGACTTGAGCCGAAACAGCTTTGACATTGTCCAGGAATTCACTCAATTTAACTCATTAGATTTATTTTCCTCAATATTTCTGTCTGGCACAGGCTGGTTTTTGGTAGAATAGGGCACATCCAAAGCCCTGCTGCTAGGCTGTACAATACTTTTACAATACTGCACAACTCCTGTCTGTTTTGTGGTGCTTACAATACAGTTAGCCTGTGCCTGTGCATGCCTCTGCACTGGTCTGCGGTTTCTATCATCTGACAAGGGCCCTATTTGGCAAGGCAAAAACATGACCAGCCATCATCATGTATCTTGATCCACACCTGGAAGTACATTAGCCAGACAGCAAGCTGGAAGATTCCCTTGCAGCAAACGGAGAAGTCTTGTGTTCTACAGTGACGCAGCAGCACAGCCATGGTGATAATGACAGGCTGCCCTAGTTACTGTATTTACTCCTTTACCAGTGTTTTTCCATGAAGACATTAAAAACAATGATAATGATTTAGACATGGGTATGTGTTACTGAGATATGTGACCCTGACCCGGAGTGATATATACAGTACAGTATTTAAATCCATTTAATTATTAACACAGTAGCCATATTTAAAGACATCTTGTTTTGACCTTCCATGGGCAAACAGAGTATGAGAGGAATGCATGCCCACTACCCAGCGTGCACCATCTAATTAGTGTTGTTGTCATGGGTGATAGAACCGTGTGATTCATGACTTACTCGGGTGGATTACCCGGGTCATGGGTTACCAATATGATATCTCTACTATTGAACGGGAATCATTGAGTCTGAATTCCTAATCACTAAGACAGAAATTATTACTACAATAGTTACACAACTAACAGTTTATTTGCAACATCATATGAGAAATCCTACAACTTCCTCACAGTCCTCCAAAAGGACTTATTTCAGTCAGTCAGAGCCGAAAATACTCCTGCAGCTGAATCAGAATCACTTACAGAGCAGGTTAGCGCTCCTACAGCCATACTAGAGTGAATCGTGTTAACTTCCTCTGTGGAAACACGCAGCTGAATCTGGATCACTCAAAAGTCGGTTTAGCTCTCCTAAAACACTTACAAGAGTCACGAGTGAAATGACTGCCTGTCAAGCATGTCAGTTTTCATATTCATGATTTAATATCACCCCAGTTAATAATCAGCTTAAAATGGTGCCAGACCATCGAGAAGGAGCTCCAGCAGCACCATCAAAGCTGGGGGACCATCGAGAAGTTGGCTACAGACAGATCGAAGTGGAGAGACTTTGTTGCTGCCCTATGCGCTGAATGGCGTGATCGGGTTAATTAAGTAAGTAAGTAAGTAAGTAAGTAAATAATCAACATTTAGGCCTACAGACTAAGCTATTTTTCTAAAGCTTGCTGCTCTGTCATCAACCTGTTAAGTCCACCCTGACTTTGAATCACAGTTAGGACAAGCAGAGCGCTCTGTGATCACACTAGGCAACAACTGATCCGAAGTCACTGACTCTCACGACAGAATTTTTCCATTGTACCATGAGATGACAATTTTGAATAATGCCTGTCAACATTGCATTTTATTATTGTTGTTATGTCTTGTGTGTTTTATATATATAAAAAACCCATTGGCCTCGGTGTGAAGTCCCTCTCCTCCCACTGTAGTCTGAGACCGAGTCAAGACCGAGTCTTTGAAGAAACGAGTCTGAGACGAGTCCGAGAAAGCAAAAATCGCTCTTGAGTAAGTTAGTTAGTTAGTGCGGCCTATAACACACAGCCGACCTTCAGCAGTTCAGCAGTTAACTTCCTTCAGCGTAAAGGCAGGCTAAATCGATTGAATGTGAAACGCTCAGGCGACAAAGCAATCCCTGAACATACAGTTGCCTAGCTTATGCGTGAATCTACCAGTTAAATACAGCCGAATCAGAATTGCTCAGGCAGGGTAGCATTCCCTGAATGCTCTTATAGCCTATGAGTGAATCTGTAAACAGCATTTGGATGTAATGTTATTTGTTAGAGCCCCCCTACTCCTATTTGCCTGGGGCCCCCAAATGCCTTGAAAGGCCCTGGTCAGTTTAGTGAATGTCTCAGTGGGAGCCAAATTCTAAAAGTCTACCGAAAATGTCAGCTCTAATGGGTGAGGTTTCTCTTGGCTCTGGTATCAATTACTTTGGGACAGTCATTGGCATGTGAAATAAAACCAAAAAACATCGCTCTTAAAAGTGGCACACTTTGAAGCCTTTGTGAGATTCAGGAAACAGAAGGATGGGCAGACCTGATCTGTAATCTTTGGGTCAGTACTTGCTGTGTCACTGGATAGCCTTTTATCCTTGAAATGCATGTAGCAGGTTCACTCTAACACAGGTAATTTGCACAGATCCACACCAAATAGACCCTAATTGAATGCAAAAGAACAGGTGTGGATCAGGGTTTTCAATATGTACATTTGCACAATGAACAATAGGGCTTTGCTTCTGAGAAATACTTAAAGTTAAGCACTAGATTATTTACCAGTAAGACTGTGGCTCATTTGGGAAGCACTTGGAGAGTCCATGACAGCCTGCTTTGTTTTGTCGAAGTGATTATCCTTTTGTTGAAGAAGGAAATCCAATGGCAACAGATGCCTATCTCTCTGAGACCGAGAGGGAAACGGTTCCATATGGTTTTCTTGCTTTGTAGCCATGTGTCAGTTTGTCGGCTTTGTGTTCAATGTTCAGTTCCCGCAACATGATGATCAGACCTGTTCATTTGCAGGTCCCATGGTCTCCTCTATTAAGTCTCCTCCTCTCTGATAAGATCTCATCTTTATAGCAGGCTGTATTTTCTGTACTTTCCACCTTTCGTTGAAATCGTTTATTGGGAAACCAGTCACATTGGTCATCCCCTTGAGGGGAAAGAAAGGGGCTTGGGGATTTTTGGGGTGCTATGGGTACAAAAGACATTTGTCTTCTGCTGCTGTACTCATTAAGTATACAGCGGAGGCTGATCCAGCATCTTTTATACTCTAGGCACAAAGTACAGAGTCAAAATTACAGTGTTCAATGCAGCCATTTCAGGACATGCCTTCCAAAAGAAATGGGTATTTGCAGCACCTGGACTCCGTAGGGTTCAGTAATATCCAATAACAATATTATGGCAGCTCCAGACTCTAACTCAATTTCGCCTGATTTTTTTGAAGTGGCACATTGAAAGGGCTTAGACGCTTAGGGATATCATAAAAAGCTGTTTCCTTATGGAAATAGAGCGAAGAATGAAATGAAAATGACATTTATAATAACAATATGAAAATTGCACCAAGTCATGCATAGGTAAATAATAGACTCCTGGCAGTGTTAGCAGCTAAGGCAGTAGATTTCTTAGTTGTGCAGTGGCCGTGCCACTGAAAATGACTAGCATGCAATTAATTAGGCCTATGCATAAAACAAATACATTAGGGCAATTCCAAAGAAAAAATAACATGATTTTTTTTTATTGTATTCATAATGAACACAATGAAATGTGAATGATTAGATGAAATTTGAGCTATTTTCCCTTCACCATTTGCTGAAAATAAAATAATTTGAATAATAACATGAGGTTGAGGTACCAATGAGTAAAATGAAACCTGACAAAAGTCGTGGACATATTCTACTCCACATGAAACATTTCTACCAGTCAATATCTTCAAAACTGGGATAAATCAATTTCATGAATTGCACGTGTGTAGGTACAGTACATTCAGTGACACAACCACAACTCAGAACTCAAGTGTGTAAATCTCAACATAAATATGGAGGTTAGCTTAGAGCTAACATAGCATGATGTGTCTTTCTAACATACTAGGTTGTTCTAACATAATAGGTTTCCTAAAACTGCTAACAACAATTCTTTTGGGGTACACACTCCACACCCAGCCAGAAGCATAGTAGCCTGACAGCCAGACTATAACACAAAATGTATAGTCTGGCCACGATGGATAGAGCCTTGAGGGGGAATCTTTCAAACTGCCTCTGAATAGCTGTAGGACCAGAGCCATAAAAGATGATTTGTTTGGCTCTAGCTAAAACCAATCAGAGTAACGAACAAGCTGATTCAAACAACGTTAAGCCCGCCCAACAACTCTCTGTCCACTTACAGGTCTGTGATTGGCTAAACACCACCGACATCTGATCACAACTTGGAGCGTTATGATTGGATAAACACCACCGATGTCTGAACATAACCTATGGCTCATTGCTAGACGTACCCACTGAGTAAATCAATTTGCCACCGTTAAGGTACGTGTAGAGTTCTAGGCCAGAGGCATGGTCAAATTAACTTCAAATAACAAATCAAACATCCACTTCTTGGAGCAATTAAATGCGTCTCTCTCTCTCTCTCTCTCTCTCTCTCTCTCTCTCTCTCTCTCTCTCTCTCTCTCTCTTTTAACCCCATGAACATTCCATGTAAAAGGTTCCCAGCTCACCTGTGTGGAGAAGTACACATGAGAACCCGAGGCAAACACAAGATTTGGGTTTGGATCAGTACTGTTGCCATGACGATGAATCAGTAGGGATGTGCTGCTTTCCATTGCTCAAGGATGTGTATGAGTCACATGACACACTTCTGAGCCTCCTTTAAAGAATGGGTCCGGGTGTGTCTCCACTGCAGTCATTCATCCGCTCCCTAAAGTGTTTGCGTTTGATTTACGGTAGAGTTAGATGGAGGAACACTAAAACACCATTCCTCTCACAAAAGTGTCTGAGGGGGATAGGTTCTACTGTAGGTGATGCATTCATCCAACTTTATATGATGAATGACCTGTTGATAAAAATCTCTATTTTTTATCGATGTGATGCAAGTGGCTAGACGGTGTTGAAAGCCGTCTCCACTATAAACATGTGTGCTCATAGTCATCTCAAGTACGTAACCTCGTTTTGCAGTGAGACATGCCACAAGGCTCGTGTACAGGGAGATGACTCCCTGAGACATAAAGTGCCGGACTAATTGTGCACGTATGCATAAAGAGAAACTGCGTATCTCTAACTCCTAAACTGCATCTCTAACTTATTTTGAGACCGCTTTGTTGTTGTTGCTCAGTGGAGCAGTCAAGAATCTTTCGCTTTGACTATTGAGTAGCCTATGAGTGGATGTCAAGATCATGAAGATAAACGCTTGCCAGTATCGTTTGTAGAATTTTTTGGTCTGTGTTTTTAGTCAACATTGCCTAACCTAAATGTGTAAATAGTTGTGGAAGCTAATGTAGATTCCTGGATTGCAGTTAAATACAGATGTGGGCATAAGCAAGCATGCATGTGCGCACACACACACACACACACGCATGCACACACACACACACACACACACACACACACACACACACACACACACACACACACACACACACACACACACACACACACACACACACACACACAATCCTTTTCTTCCCTAAGCAAATTCTTCATGATAAGGATGATTACTGGCCTGAGGATACAACTTTGTGTCTCGGTAAAAATAATGACTACTTTCAAATTAGTTCCAAATTACTTTTCCTAAATGAGATTTCTCTGTGATTCATAAATCAAATTAGGACTACTTCCTGAGGTTTGAATGCACGGCACAGGTCTTCATTGATGCCTCAAAGCGCAAAAACAAAATATCATCCACAAAGATAAGAAAAGAAGAAGAAGAAGAAAAACAAAAAAACACATTCACCCTTATATGAGGTAACTTTGTTTTAAAAAGATAAAATACAGACTGAACTGCCCTTTCATTCTGGAGCTGAAGGACTTAAAAGCCTGCTCTTATGCACTGTGTTGTTGCAGTGTCTTCACATTTTGTGGTTATTTTTCATTCTAATCTTTCTCTTTATCTACCTCTCACTCATTTAACCCTCCACCCCCCCCCCCCCCCACACACACACACACACCCACACCCACCCACACCCTTCATCTCCCCACCACCCCTAGCACCATCACTGCTGAAGAAGGCCGGGCCTACCTGAGGGGATGCCGTCACCATTTCGGTACTCTCTTACCTATCTTTTTACGCTCCCGTATGGTCTCTATATCCCATTTTCCAACTGCCCCCACCCCCCGCATACACACACCCCACCCCGCCTCTTCTTTTTTCAATTATCTCCCCTCTTTCTCCCCCCTGCTTGCACTCATGCAGAGTGGAACCTTCATAGGGGATGAATAATGACAGACCTCTCTGTAATATGTGCCCGTTGGGACGATATCGGGGTTTCACAATGGGCGTCTTTGTTCCAGATGACTGCCAAACTGCTAGGTGCGTGTGCCACACCAGCCTATGTAGCCCTGGTGATGGGAAACCCTGATGGGCATGACTCAACTGTTGCTCACTTCCCCCTAAAGAAAATACCGGTATCCGCAACCAAGACCTCCTGTCGACATAGACTGTCTAACTAACTCTAAGATGAACTGCAGGCGTGTTGTTTTGGCCCACGACTGCCGATCCCACAGTAGTGTTAAATTAGTGTAGGTTTGGCTCCAAGAATACACAGTTTAAAATAATCAGAACATTATCACGGTGGTGACCTGTGCCACGCTGACCATAAAATGGATTGTGGTGCATTTTGTCAAATTGAATGTAACTTTGTGATAAATGGTGTTGAAACACAAGTGTCAGACCTCTCCCCTTGGACACTTGGGTCTTTGGATCTGTAGTCTGAGGGCTGGTTTGGGTGATGTTGACGTTGGCTGATTAACAGTACTCATGGAAAATAAAGCTCTCAGCAGCACAGAGAATCTTTGTTGCCTCAGAATCTGTTGGACATAGAGCTGTGTGCTGCTGTGTATTCAGTGGTACATTCAAATAGCCTTGAACAGAGCATGGAGGCAGGAGATTAAGGAACCATGGGACATAACGGAAAGAGTCTCTTTAGAAATAGTGTAAATACCACACAGAGAATAACTAATCCCTCCCTAACAGATACTGATAACTCTTCTCAGCCAAGCACTGCTTTAAACATTAACAAAATCCAATAAAAAAAGAAAAATGTTTGTAACTTCAAAATCCCAAAGCAAATTAGACTGTTATCAAATCATAAGAACATGAAAACAAATTGGAGAAATATCTCTTTACTGTAGGAGATACAAAGCAGAGACAGATTCTGATCAAATACTGACTCAGTGACCACAACCTTGCCACTTTAAGGGGCTGAAACAAAGGTGCACTTTCTTCTTCACCGTGAGAAAGTGCACCGTTTGAGTTTTGCAACACTAATTCCAGGGTTCTGAAATGTATTACTTTTGTACAGTTTCATACTGTTTGTTTTATTTGGACAGCAGGATCAGGCAACAGCTCTTGCTATTAAATACATTTTTGAATGCCACAAAAAGGGGCATTGATTAGGTCATTAGACACATCATTAGACACATTCACATGCACCTACCAGCGCATCATTGTGAAAAGACTCTCACACACATACATGTGTACATGTACACAAACACACACATCCATGCGCACGCATAGACACCCACACACAAACACACACGCACGCACACAAACGTTTGTCATGCTAAAAAAGCTCACTTGAATTGAATTGAATTGAAAGAGAGAGAGAGAGAGGGGGGGGGCATGGAGACCTGTTTTATGATGTGGTGTGAAGCCGCTCACACCTCATTAATAAATGCACCCATGAGCACCTTGTTATTAATGGTAAGGGTAAATAGTGCTTTTCTACGCCATGCAAGGTGCCAACCTGCTCACCGGGAGCAATTTGGCGTTAAGTATTTTTGTAATGATTTCAGCCAGAAGTTTCCGACCTTTCACCCATTTAACCTCCCCCTCCATCCTCCCACCTCCATCAGCACCACCCCCATCACCTGATTGTGCCATCACCAGTATTATTGTTGTATGGCTCACTTTCATTGTCAGTTGGAAAAAAAACAAAAAATTTCTTTCACCCCAACTACGTAAACAATCTTTAGTAAACACTGTTGTCTTTCACAACTCTAAGCCAGCCGTTAGGTCTCTGACGTCAAGACTCATTTCAACCCAACCGGACTGGTTTCAAGACCAGGCAAAATATATTGAGTTATGCCACAAAAAAAATTTCCTTTAAGGTTGTTGGAGAAGCTACTGTACATGTGGAGTAATCTGAGCCATTCAAGTTCACCTACCATGATGCAACTGGTCATGCTGTAGCTAAATAAGACAATGAGCTGTCACTTGCTTCACCGTGATAATTACTTTCCTGTGTATACTGTTAGTGGAAGTGTTAGCTTAGGAAATGAGAAAATGTGAATCAGTCTTTGTACAATTAGACTGGTACAATTGTTTAACAGTGTTTTCCACAGCGAACCTCCACTTGGCATTGAACAATGCCATCATTGTGTAGCGGTACATTTCTGTTGAAGTTGAGACCACCCAAAAAATATTTGAATCACCAGTGCACTTCTATGAAAAAACAGCTAAATCAAAGTCATGTCATCTCGACTCAACTCTGTTTCTCAGTTAACGGATTCTCAGATTCTGTCTGGACTTCATTGTCTTAGGCTGTGTTGTCTGTCTGGACACTCGTGAAGTTTTTACAATTACTCATCTGTATAATTCCTTGAACGAATTAGAATTACTGGACACACTTCTGAAGCCTGGAGATAAAACAGAGTTTAGTCACAAAACTTCATCAAACTCAGCCACAGACACTTTAAGTGATTATTGGCAGAACTTCATAGCCTGTTTATTTGTAGTCCCTCGTATAAGTGCCTACTAAAGTTTCAAGCTTTTATCCGAAGTGACGAACACACTACCTACCGCGTACACACATTAAAATATGTGGTCTATATGGATGATACTCTTCACCACAGTCTGTTTCACAGCTTGTTTGTGTGTTTGTGTGTGTGAGTTATGAGTGTTACGAGTTACTAACGTTGACCTTGAAATTAGTAGGCTATTACTCAGTAAACAAACACATACACACACACACACACACACACAACACACACACACACACACACACACACACATACACACACACACAAACAGGGAGAGAGAAAGAGCGAGAAAAAATATAGAAAAACAGCAGTTAATATAATATTGTGAAGACCATTGGTATACCAAAGCAAGACTCGGTAAAATATCTCTAAAAAGCCACTTTTTGGAAGGTGAGTGGTTTTCCGGGCCACCTGGACAATGACCGTGGTGTTGGGAGAGTGTTTGACAGCAGAACAGAAGTGTGAGTGATGAGTTTTTCAAAATTTGAGAATCCATGTTTAAGTTCTTGTCTGATCCAGTTAAGTGTGGTTGCCCAGAAACCTGGATTAGAGAGGCCCATACTCACATGAAAATAATAATGGGAAAAAAAAACCAAAAAAATCAGAGCAAATATTTTTTCATGGAAATCCTGTATTTGACCTGCGTCGTAGTGTAAAAAAAAAAAAAAGAAAACCCTGTTGATGTTGAACAGAGTCTTTGTAAATAAACAATCTGTGGTTTGGACTAAACCACAAATACTAAAGCCAATCAGCACATAGCCTCAGGAGTACACCAGTGAGGTGTGCAATTTGATTGGTCATTTAGCGCAAACATTACAGTTTCTCCAGAATCTTCTGCTGAATCTTGAAGGAGCTGATCTTTCAGTAAGGAAATTGCTTTCACTGTGCATAATAGTAATGGACTAATTCTCTACTAACCGCTTGCAAAGAACAAGGGGCAAATAACAAATTATGACAATATTTTTTAATTCATTCTGGCCCAGAGTAGTTTGACAGCACCTTGCACCATTCCCTGTCTCACTATACAGGCCTTCTGCTTTAAATGTATTAGTCTAGTTAGAACCCCAGAACAACTGCGAGGAAGAAACAATAGCACCCTTTCTGCCAAAAAAAGATAGCTCTGGAGGTGTTTCATTGTTTGTCAGGTCCCACTTTGGCACTTATATATGCATATCTTAGTATTTACATCATCGGCCATGCCATTTTTCTAACCGCATAAAATCTTCCAAAAACGTCCTCCATGTTACCTTGTCTGCTATCACACAAAGCCTGCCCAATATCAGATAAGCAACTGTGACTGGCCCAATAGATTTTGGCAGGAGTGAAATCTTCTGAGCAAATTAAATTAGCACTCGGATTCCTCAGCAGAGACACCTCAGGCAAAAATACAGAGCTGAGTTTTTTTTCATCAAATGATGGATTTTGTCTCCATGGCATGTATTGTCTTATCCTGGGAGTACCCATGCTCCTTTGCGCGCTCCAATTGTTTTCGCTCTGCAAAGCAGCATGGTGTCCATTGTCGATCTGTAGCCCTGCTTTCATGATCCAATCACAGAATGCAGACGGACTAGTTTAGAAGTACCCATGCTTCCTTCGATCGGCTATTAGCTACTTGAGCTATGTACAGACGCTATGATATACATTTGTAGCACCCAATAAACGTTTCTGGACAGTCAGAACCACTTCCTCTATGAGAAAATGAATATGTGGGTCTCCAGACTAAAAATCACTTGTGATTATTTAGTTTATCGTTAGCCAGGCTAGTATTAAGGATTGCCGCATTTGAATTGTGGGGGTTAACTGGTGGTTGATTGCTGGTAACAATGATAAATCGATGATAAAACGATAAGTCTGATTTTCATAACCTATTTATAACTAGTATTGTCATAGCCTGCTTATTTATAAAATTGAAAAAGTATAGGTCTATTCCACTTTTGCATGACTAATGACTGTTACCAGTGAGGCCTAGTCATAGGCTATCCTGTGACTCGTGGCGGCCGCTCCATTAAATGCAGGAGACTCCCAGAGTCTTAGGATGTCCGCAAAAAAACAATCAAATAAAAGCAAGCGGGCACCTACAGCATCCCAGCACAGCAAGACTTGGCCTGTGTAAAATAGTGGCAGGGAACACTGATGCAACAGCTGAATTATAGGTTTATTCGTAAGTGAAACTAATGAATATGTGAAGAAGAACATTTTTCACATATTAATTTTCCATTTCCTCCGGGACAATATGTGTCCTGGAAAGATTTATCAACTTTCCGGGACAGACACACAATAACGGAACAATCAAGGAAAATCCTGTATATGTGGCAACCCTACTACTAGTATTATCTCAACTGATTTCAAATAAAAACAGGATAAATGTTAAATTCTTTGTGTTACAGGTGAGAAAGCTGTAACATGTGCATGTAGGTTAATTCAATGCAAAGTGCGGAGTGATTGCTAGCTATAGAGAGTCTCCATGGGGGATGCCCTGGCATATCCCAATTGTACTTTTGATTACATAGAATGTGTTTGGCCTATTCAGATATTAATAAATTGTTGTGCCTTTGAGTAAGACACATAACCCTAAGTTGTTCTATGGGAAGTAAGTAATAGTTTAGTGATAGTAAACAAATTTAAGACACGTTGTATAATAGTGTCTGTTAAATGAATAAAAAATGTACATTCTACCTAATAGCTATGTGCTGTTACCACTGCACATGTTGACTGCACAGTCACAAATGTAGGCTACTACATGTTCCCGGATCTGTAAAGACTATACTTCATGGTGCAAAATAAATTCTCACTCACTCACTAACTCTCAGCAACTCTACGCAGCATCCTGAATACCAAAGGCTGCCAAAGAATCAAACCACTAAATACCAAATCTTTACAGTGGTGTCTGGCATGAAGGGGAAAGAAAATTCTTAAAATATTTCATTTATGCTGTTGATTTCAAATGTATTTGTAGGTCAATTCCCTTAATTGTGAGAGAGTATTCATCTCACACAGGCTACAAATTGTATGAGGTAAAAAGACCATGGCTGATGATTCAAGGTATGAGTTTCGCAATATCACAAGCATTTCAATATAATAGAAATGCTTGTGATATTGCGAAACTCATACCCTACTACTTAATCTACATCAATGTCAAATGTCAAGACTCCTCAGATCAGTCAATAGCAACTCCTACACAAGTCCACTCCCTTCTTCTCCTTTTGTAGTCTAAAAGGGATTTGATATTGAGAAAAACACAACATCAGATCCACAGACTTTTCGTTTTATATTATTGAACTCTGGGGGGAAATTAAGATAGGGTTTCAGTGCTAGAAAGCAGCAACAAGACTTGTGGTGGGTGGTCAAAGAAAGAGACAGGCAACCTGGAGAGCGGGCCCATAAACAATGAGGTTCTTGATTCTAGGCACACATTATTTTATTTCATGAGACTGGAAGAGTTTGAGAGGATTTGCCTGCCCCATAAAACCATCAGTTTCATCAGTACAAAATGGAACACTGAAATATTGACCTAGGTTGATAGTCATAAAAGAGATTAGTTGTGGTTCCAAAATAAAGCCCTGCAGGACTCCCTCTCTCATACTCTGCTGAAATAACAAAAGCAAGCCTGAGCCAGACAGTGGGAGAGGCAAATGCTACCGAGACAAGGATCTACGAGACTCCTACAGACACACCAATCTACAACACCCTGTCCATTCCAATAAGATAAAATCAGCCTCTCATAACAAGATAGTAGTTTGAAGCGAGGGGCAGGTGTGCGGCCGCCTTTAGGTGTACAGAAATTAATGTATAGCTCATTACACAGGGTATGATTCCTTTAAGATATCCATTATTAGCAGACTCCATATCTTACACAGCACCACGCCCGAGCGCCTGATTTGTTTTATGTTGCTGGTGAATTTGTTTCCATATAGGCACCTCTCTCTTCTTTTTATTTTGATGTAAAAAAAAAAAAATGATCAAAAGTACCTCTTCTCACTTCTTAACGCTGACTGTTTTCTGACTGATTTCAACCATAGTTATTTTCCAAATGTTCCTGAATTCCTGTCTGATTTTCAGAGGAAACAGTGAGGTGGTTTGCTCACCCCATCAATTTCACTCTCACCAGCGGTTTGTTTTGTGATGGTGGGAGAGACTAAAAAAAAGAAAGAAAGAAAGAAAAAATATCAGTGTGAAGCTGTACTTCCACAAGTTCTTCATGTCTCTGTATCACCTTTGACAAAGTCAGCTCTCAATCATGCCAGCTATCCACAGCAACCTGACCACATGAGGGGGAAAAAACTCAAACCAGCCAATAAGCACTGGCCGCATGTTAGCACTCTGTTCCTCAAAAGCAACAAGGGCCAAAAGGAGGAGATGCCTCTATGATGCCACCTGCTGGCCACAGTAGGAGAATCCAACCTGATATCGCAACCTACACCCCTAGCTCACCAAAACCTTGCTTTTCAGAAATCCCTGGGACTATTTTAAGAGCCAGAGAGAGAGAGGGAGAGATATTGTTACAGACATTTCCAGGGATTTCGGAGAGCCAATATGCCAGTCTGAAAAAAGACAGATATATTTTCTTTAAACTCTGGAGAAGGAGTAATTTCTTAGGGGTTGATCTGTGCCTGCATAAACAGATAAAAATACTCTGTCACCTTTCAGCTTCCAGGACTGCCATATTGTTAAGGTTTCAAATCAAAGGTTCAACAGCCTGTCAGCCAAGTGGTTTAGAAACTTTTCGAGTTGGGTACACCGGGATGTGAAATACATACTTAAACAGATGATCTATTTTGGGGACTGTGACTGGAGGAGGAAATTAGATGATGTTTGAATGAGGAAATGTGACCAATGCCATCCAAAATATGTGTTCATGAAAGTTAATACTGAACATGCTTTTTTGTCTGTTGTTTTGAACTATTCAACATTTTGCTTGTAAATTGTATTTTCAAGAATATTATTAGCTGATTTAGACTTCCACTAGTTACCCATAGTTGCTCACATCAAATTCAAATCACTAATGTTGGCCTACAAGGTGACTGATGAATCTGCTTCAATCTACCTTTATGCCATCATAAAGCCATTATGCTAGCCTTCAATCATTTTGCTCCTCCAAGGATCATTGCTTAGAACGGCAAACTCCTTGCATTACTGTACATACAGTAATGGGTTTTTCTCATTCATCATTGTTCCACACTGGTGCAATGTCCATCCAAGGACTAGTAGAGCAAACAGACGCTCTCTCCACCTTCAAGAAATTCTTGAAGACTCTTCTGGGAGTCCTAGAACCACTACCATCTACCTGGAATCCACTCGGAAGATCTGATATCACCAAGTAATTAAGAGTCCAGGATCAATGTCAAACTTGTTGCCCTGGATCAACAGGTTAGGTTTAAGGTTAGGGTTAGGCTTAGAGTACATTGATCCAGGACAAACAAGTTTAACATTGATCCTGGACTCTTAATTACTTGGTGATATCAGATCTTGCAATGCACTCACTATGCACTTGTAACACACTTAATCATACTTTTTAAAACTCCTGTTAATTTCTCCTGTTGGTAAATCGTATCCCTAGTAAAGTATTTACTTGTGTTGTTAATCCTCCATTTGCAAGTCATATTGGATGAATGTAAATGTAATGTAATGATTTATAGTATGCATGTAAAAAAATTGCTTACTGGTCCAGCAAAGACATACAAATTTGTAATTTACAGCATCTTTCATCCCAAATCAAACTTGATGGTGTAATTATCAAATGACTTAATGAGATTAAATCTTCTAGATCACAGCTGCGGTAATCTCTGGCTATTTACTGTCAATTTCTTAACTATGAAATTTTACATCATAAATTATAATAAAGAAGTATGAAATGTTTTGCATTCATTGGATGAGGATCGCTTGAACGCTTCCAAAAAAAGTGTGTCTTTACCTGCCTACACTAAATCCAGGCAAAAAAATCGGTAACACTTTATTTGAAGGTACCATCATAAGACTAACATGACACTGTTATTAACTATGACATGACGTTGTCAAGAATCTGTCATAAACTTTATAAAACTTTCATGACTATTACATACCCTAACCATAAACCTTACCCTAACCATGACAAATACCGGGTGACACTTAATGACAGAAGTCATGACAGATAAATAAAGTTTATGACAGATTCATGACAACGTCATGTCATAGTTAATGACAGTATCGTGTCAGTCTTATGACGGTACCTTCAAATAAAGTGTAACTAAAAAAATCGAATTAATAAAATAACCACAATAAGCAAACCTTCTGAAATAGTATTTCATGTATCTTCCTACGTGCAAGAGTATAAAGCCACTTTTGGTCTGCGTCCAAAATGAATTCAGAACAGGAATGATGAGTACTATCAATAACAGGGTATTTATTCAATTTTCTGAAATAATGTTACACTTTGGTCACCTTAAACATTTAAAATTCCAAAAAACGTACAAAGTCTTTTTGGTCCGCTCATAGAGAAAAAAAATATATAAAAGTCTCATAAAAGGGTAAAAATCACATCATTTGATTAAATTCATAACAAAAGTGTTTCTTTCCAATTAATCTTTTGAGTTTAATGGGCAGCGCATAAGACTATCACAGAAAAAAAAGACACACACACACACACACACACACACACATACATACACACACGCACACACATACACAGTCCCATCAGTTGCATCATACCTCTTCCAGTATTATATTTGATATTAAAACTTAAATCAATCTCAATCAAAACTAACTACTCTTAAACAACCTGAAGCTTTATGTGCATGGAGATAATCAGGAATCAGCATAGTGGTTGCCAGATCATGCACATCACACTACATCTACACTGCTGCATAGGGCTTGAGAAATCAAGTAGTAACATGGTGAGCGAAGTTGTTAATTTCACTGAAGTGGTTTTGAAGTGGTGCACTTGCAGCAGAAAGTACTAACTGCCCTACTAACTGACCTCGCAGTTCATTATTGGACAGAAATAGAGAGTGGCCTGGACCATAATCGCCCCCAGCAATCCAAGGGAGGTGACAGAGCTGGCAACGCACTGCTTACAGCACTTAAGTCACAATCTTAGCCAGATTAGCAAAAAAAAAAAAAAAATACATTTTTCTTTTGTGGTCTCACCCTGGCCTGTCAATGGTAGAAGGCAAGCAGCAGCCAACTCCAGTCGCTTTTCCAGTTATATACTTAGAGGTGAGACAACCTGATCAAGTGCTCTGATCGCGTGGAGTTCTGCCGAAGGTGGCGATACACATGTACAAAACTGGTAATCCAAGCAAGCAGAGCCAAAAGTTACGAAAGTATCTATTTTCACCGACGTTAGTGGCTTTTTGGTCATGGCAGCCAGAAACCACTCTGCTCCATTCCAGGCCAAATACGCAATACAATCTGTCCACTGGAGGGTGTTTATCTGAAACTGGAATACGTTCTCCTTGCATTGTGTCCATTTTCGAGTCACTGTAATATACGGCTGATCTGACTGGTGCCCTGAGCTGGGACAATGCATTACTACATTTGTTTTTGCTGCCAGAAATAACAACGCGGACAAATCTTTTTCAATTAATCTTTCAACATACAGTACAGCTTGCGACTGTAGCCATTTCCTCTGTCTACTTCTCCTCTGAAAGAGATACAGAAATGAGATTCTTTCTTTCATTCAAAACACCTACAAACATTTTTGAGTCCAGTTGATGAGATGTTGTCCCTTTTGTGCGATTCAATTATGTGCAATAACATAATGGCTATCCAGTAATATCTGGCAGTTAACATTTTATTCAGCCTGAAACTGAGAAAAAAAATATTTCCGCCCGCAAAAACATGTACCAAGCAATTTGTTTCTTAACTTTCCCTCTATCGACTCTCCTCAAGTTGATTACTAAGACAGATGATGTTTTAGCCCAACAGACGTTACAGTGGGGAGTATTTCTTACACTTTGTGGTTTCAGAGAACAGGCACTGATGTGTGAAAAAGGCTAAATAGCACACCTGAGCCAGAACACAAGTGAGAGAATGAGGGGCTAACAAATTGACCCCATATGTCCAAATCAAGAGAAAAAAATGGGTAAGGTATCATAGGTAAGGAGAAGTGGAATGTACTGGTACCATATGAAACGCTAATGATAAAAGTTTTTTTTTTTCTTTTTTTTTTTGCAATTTGTGTTCCTCAAGACAAGGATATTTGACTGATTCATGTTGCTAGAAGAAATAAGGAGAGAGAGAGAGAGAGAGAGAGAGAGAGAGAGAGAGAGAGAGAGAGAGAGAGAGAGAGTTGGAAGATGGAATGAGTCTCTGCTCCGTCTCAGACGAGTGCCTCCTCTTCCTCGTCCTCTTCCTCCTCATAGCAGCGATTCTTCTTGATCAGCTGCTCCACAGTGAGCTCCTCTTCAGCCTCGGCCTCCTCTCCATCCCAGAAGCCCACGTCCTGGGACGCGCGGTTGGTCTTGGTGCCGGTGCTGGTGCTGGTGCTGGTGCTGGGGGACAGTGACGTGGACACGTCTGGGGACGTGCTGCGACGGCTGGGTAATGACTCTACTTCCTCTACCTCATCTTCCTCATGGTCTTCTTCCTCTTTAGCTTCACGTCTCGCAGAGGGACGCTGCTCATCCTCTTCATCAGAGATGTTTCCGTTCACGGCCTCCGAGGTCTTACGGACAGCTTCAGCTCTTGGCGTTACCTTCTCTTCTTTCTCTCCCTCCTCCTCTTCCTCTCTCTTTCTACTCGTCTTCCTCTCCTCTCTCTCTTCACGCTCCTGCTCTTCCCTCTGTTGCTCGGCGAAGCGCCCTCCGCGTGCTGAGCGCAGCTCTTCCAGCGAGCTGCGTCGCTCCAGGCCGCGGCGCAGGGGTCGTCGCTGGGGCGGCTCCGTCTTCTGATTGGCCTGTGAGCTCAGGCTAGGCGCCACGGTGAACGGCCGGCAGCGCTCCTTGAGCGAGGCGCTCCGTCGCAGACTCTTGAGCTCAGCCCGCTCAGGGCTTGCCGCCGACTGCAGCGTCTCACCCTCGGGTGGCCACTT
>JAODXP020000012.1:14034613-14039613 GCA_027497455.2 Sardinella longiceps | reverse complement strand
TGAACTTTCTAATGAACTTTCATGTCAGTGTATGAGAACTCGACTTTGGTCTGCATAAAGGGGGGATTTTCCCCCCTCCCCCTTTTGAAAATAGAATATGGAACTTAACGAACGTTTGGAACTCTCACTCTCTCCGCTTTTACCCTCTCTGCTTCATTCCCCAGCAAAGCTCTGTTATCTGTTAAAACACACAGGAGGAGGAGGAGGAGGAGGAGGTGTATCACTGATATATGATAAAGGCATTGGGGATGGATTTTTATTCCATATTTGACCTTTCCTTTGGCATCCTTCAGATGAATTTAGAGCCAAAAAATGTGCTATCATACATCTTTTATATAGCTACCAGTTATCATCAAGGTCAGTGGAAAAACCAAGGCCAGCACATGGATGAAAAGCATTTGGGTAGTGCGTTTGTGTATGGGGTACTACAGTGCAAATATTCTGTGACTGAATCTCAATGTCCACTCTAAGCCCTGAACACTCAAAGACTTAACTGGCCAATCACACGTCAGACTCATTCTAGTTAAAGGAGACATAGATAGAAAACCACTTTTACATTGGTTTTGATGAATTAAGAGACGTTGTGGATGGTAAAAGAGCCTTCATGAACATGAGGCATGGTTCTGCCCTCCTACATTTAGAAATAGCCATTAAATGATGGGCGAATTAGAACAAAGCCTACAAATTATGCCAAATAGCACAAAGCCATTGCAGTTCAATTAAGGTGGCCAGAGTGAGGTGTTGTTTAGGCAAAAACCCCATTTCGATACACATCTTAAATATGAGGTGTTAACTAGGCTTGTAAAATATCACTTGATCATCTTTTTGACAAAATACAATTGAATATATTGTATTTTAACATCAGAGAACAAGGTACAATACTCAATTAATCCATTCTATGTCATATTTAAGTCTTTGAGGGTTCAGGGTATAGGGTGGACATTAAGATTCAGGCTGTCTATCTCTTCTATCTGCTGTCAACACTGCCTAGTCTCACTACATTTGCAAGTGACAGTGGCTCTACTGTGATGGTAATTAAATGGGGCAATCTGAAGATGAAGTACAGATGACTGTCGGGTACATCAAAAGGGGCTTCACCTTTCTTGAAATGGCATATTCGGCCATGTGTTTCACACTGTTATTTGATTATGTGTGTATTGTGGGGCTAAAAAAACAGTTATATGCAAGAAAAATGACCAGTGTTCAAAGTATTCTAATATGAACACCACACACACAAACGTGCATACTTACAGAGCGTGAGAGTGATTCCTGTTTAGAAACTGCAGCTTGATACTTGGCCATTCTGTCACGCAGAGAACCTGGAGAAGGAAGCAAACACACACACACACACACACACACACACACACACACACACACACACACACACACACACACAGAAAGAGACATACTTTCCGTTCATCACTGTGAACAAAGTATATGTATAGCACATGCTGTAAAAGTACATGTGTATGCATGCCTAAAAGAGAAAAACAGACAGAGAGAAAAAGATAGAGAGGATAAAATAAAGGGAGAGTGAGTGAGTGAAAGACAGAGAGAGAGAGAGACAGGTCGATAGAGATAGATAGATAGATAGATAGATAGATAGATAGATAGATAGAGAGAGAGAGAGAGAGAGAGAGAGAGAGAGAGAGAGAGAGAGAGAGAGAGAGAGAGAGAGAGAGAGAGAGAGAGAGAGAGACAGATCAATAGACAGATAGATAGAGATAGATAGAGAGAGAGAATCACATACCTCTATCTCCCACCCGTAGGTCCATGTCCTCTGAGGAGGTGCTGCTCACTGTGCGTCCCTGAGGGGAGAGAGAAGCAGAGGAGGGCCGCAAGCCTTAGATCAGCAACACCAATCACAGCGCAGCTTTCAGTGACACACCAAGAACCACGAAAAACTCAACACCACGCTCACAGCGCACAACGACCGGAGGAAGAGTTCGCCAAAAAAACACCAGGAACGGCCAAAACACCTTCAAAACTTCATCTAGTAGCCGAATGGTAAAAACAAGATGTGTTCCCCTTTGAGAAGGACTTAAAAGAGTAAGAGAGAGAGAGGGAAGTGGCTGTATTCAATCTCTCTATCTCTCTATCTCTCTCTCTCCCTCGCTCTCTTTCTCTTTTTGCCTCTTCCTGAGGAAGCGTCTATTGTTCCATCCCCTCTGCAATCTGCAAGAGCTCAAATGTCCCACTGCCTTACAGATCAGGGTCACACCTCTTTATTCTTTTCCACCCCCACCTATACAACAGACACACACACACACAGACACACACACACACACACACACACACACACACACACACACACACACAGGAGGGGCCTGCAGCAGCCTAACTATACTTTTACATTACAATGAAGTGTCTGTGGGAGGCTAAATTACCCGTTCCCCACTGACACACAAAGGCTGGACTGTATGTGGCCAGCCATGTTTGTTGTGTCAACAGCGCAGGTCCTTTATCCTAACGGCCACTTATTTCATCGGGGCAACAGAAGCCTCTTTGGACTGACTGAAAATAACTGCCGAGATCAGCCTCCAACGGGGCAGGGCAGGGCCGCAGCGAAGGGGTTTTACGAGAGTATGGCAGGAGTGGTTTTTATCGAGGGAATTTTGGAGAATGAGGAACTTGCTTTTGTGCAGGCAGAAATGGGAGACAGGAGCTCAATCTGAAATGTATAGTATTGTTTTCCTCAAAGTATTGTTGCCATTTCGCTAATTAATTATTTTTTAGCATAGATTTGGCCAATTAAGAACATAACAATGCTGTTGTGTTAAATTCAAGTCAAGGTTTTTTTTTATGTTGGTCATTTTAACCATATACACTGTATAAAGCGAAACAAAACAAAAATTTCATAGGTCAAGAGTGGTTACATTTAAACTATATAAAAAAGACATTCAAGACAAGGCTACATATTTACGGCACATGATGGTAAATATAAAGTGCACTGACTAAGTGACTACTTAAGTACTTTGGACTGATATTTTTCCTGACCCAAGTTTTTTTTTTTTCTTTTTCTTTACTAAATTGCTTCACTGAGTTCCCAAATTTGGCTCCAGTCATAGAGATTGCTTCACTCCTCAAAGTCTGAGTCACATAGTGATGAACGAGGTTCCATATTCCCCAGTGCTGTGATGCACGGAGCTAAAAACAGGGCCTCTAATTCATCAGCTCACTTCTGGGACTTGTGTTTTCATTTAGAGGCTGGAGCCGAGGCCAAGGGCGAGAGATTACTCAGTGAGTTAGGTCAACATCGGCCTTTGGCACCGGCGTGATTAAAAAATTGGATTGAGCCATTGAGGGTAATTACGGAGAGATAAAACGTTGGGTTGTTTTAAGGGGTGGGTAATGTGACAGAAACAGATGGGCAACACATACACACACACACGGTAATCTGCTAATAAGCTCAACTGGTAAGGGCTGTGCTCTTGCCTGACTTAAGTAGTTAGTACACACACACACACACACACACACACACACACACACACACACCATTCTCCTGAGGTGAATCTGTCTGGCCACGGACATGCTATCTGGTCCAGTCTCGGTCAGCTCATCCAGCTTCCTCTTTTCTCTTAACTTAATTTTGCCGTTTCCACCCGTCTCCCAACCACCCACCCACCCACCCACACACACACACACCACCCACCCACCCACCCACACACACACACACACACACACACACACACACACACACACACACACACACACACACACACACACACACACACACACACAGAGGCACTGTCTGGATAATTGATTTAGTGTTGACAGCAATAAGTTTATGTTTATGTGATATGTGTGTGTATATTATTTGTTTGACACTCGCACCAAGTGTATGATGAATGTGACCTAAACAGACAACAGAGTCTCTGACCCCTCATCACAGCAGGCCAACACTCTCAGCTAAGCTAAAATAGGGATCAGCTGATTGGCTGAGGCATGTCTCCGATTAAAATAACAACCCTGTACTCCATAGACATCTGGCTCTGGCGTCCCTATCAATGGCCAGCACTGCCAATTAACTGAAACTTTTTTTTTTTTGTGAATGAACATCTAGCTAAATCTAATTACATAAATAAAAAGCATTAGCAAAAGGGTGAGCTAATAGCTAATAAACTGAGGTGGCACTGGAGGGATCTAATGCAATAACAAAGGGGACTTTCCCCTGCATGCCTTTGGAAAGAGAGAGGGCTCTATGGACTTTCAGGAGGAGATGAGGGGGGAAAGGGGGAGACGAGAGGAGTGAGGAGTTGAGAGGAGAGAGGAGGACATAAGAGAAGAGAGAAGGAGATGAAAGGGGGAGACGAAAGGAGAGAGGAGGAGAGGAGAAGAGAGAGGAGAGGAGAAGAGAGAGGAGATGAGAGGAGATGAGAGGAGAGGAGGAAATGAGAAGAAAGAGGGGAAGATGACGGGAAGAGAGGAGATGAGAGGGGGAGATGAGAAGAGACAAAAGGAGAGAGGGGGACAAGAAGAGAGAGAAGGAGATGAGAGGAAAGAGGGAGAGACAAGGAGAGAGAAGAGAAGACAAGAGGGGAGAGGAGATGGGACAAGGACAGAGGGAGAAACAAACAGAAAGAGAAGGTGAAGAGAGGAGGAGAGGAGAGGAGACACAGACAGAGGAAAGCACAGGCAGCATACACACACACACACACACACACACACACACACACACACACACACACACACACACACACACACACACACACACACAAACCAACAGACAATACAATCATTAATACAACAAGGAAATATGTCTAAGGACATAACAATTAGAAGAGATGAGAGAGTAGGAGACACAAGGAGAAAGGAGATGAGAGGAGAGAGAGGGCGATGAGATGAGAGAGGAGGAGATGAGAGGAGAGAGAGGGAGACAGAAGAGCGAGGAGACAAGAGGAGAGAGGGGGAGACACAAAGAGAGAGGAGAGGAGAGGAGAGGAGAGAGGGGGAGACACAAGGAGAAAAGAGGAGAGAGGGGGAGACAGTAGAGCGAGGGA
>JAODXP020000012.1:13929613-14029613 GCA_027497455.2 Sardinella longiceps | reverse complement strand
TCAGAAGAGTGTGTGTTTGTGTGTGTGGAAAGAGAACATGTGGAAGGCTGTGAAACGACAAACACATACACACACACACACACACACACACACACACACGGCTGCAGCTGTCGAATATTTTTGGAATTAAGCATTCTATCGATTTCTTCATTGATTAATCGGACAAAACTCAACTCAATTTTGTGTTTTTAAAACAGTAATATCAATATCAACATGAAAGGCCTGTTAAAACACACAAGCCATTGACTTTTATTCCTCACCAAAAAAAGGTTTTATCCCAGTAAATGTGCACAAGTGGAGCATTGGTAGCTTAGTTACAGTATGGTAGGCCTGGACTGTACAGGTGGAACATTGGTAGTTATGATAGGCCACATCCGTACCCACTGTTCTCTCTTTAGGAAACATTACAGACATCAGAGATGTTTCTAAAGCATCTTTGTTCCCACGCTGTAGATATTGCCAGCTTTTTTACAGCTCCAAGCTTGGTTTTCCGACATTGCTACCAAAGAAATCACACAGTTTGTGTTTTTGAATGCGCTTCACTTAAAACACTCTGTGTAGAGCAAGGATACTTGAGACAACAAAATGCGACTGATATGACAGCAGAGAGCTTTTTAAAAGATTAACTTTGCTGATAGGAATTTAACAAAGCATTGAGGCAAAGATTTTGCCTTTAACATTTTGAATTATTCAAGTCATTCGAGTAATCGTTGCGAAATGCAAAACAAAATGCGACTGATATGACAGCAGAGAGCTTTTTAAAATTTTAACTTTGCCTCAATGCTTTGTTAAATTCCTATCAGCAAAAATTTTGCCTCTAACATTTTGAATTATTCAAGTCATTTAAGTAATCGTTGCAGCCCTACACATGTCGGTGTGTGACAGTGTCTCTCACCTTGCTTTCCCCTTTCTCAAACATCTTCTTCAGGCTGCCCAACGGGACGCTGGGCTTCTCCAGGGGGCTGACGGGGCTTGTACACGTGTCTCCTCCTCCTCCTCCTCCTCCTCCTGTGCTCCTCTCCTCCTCATCCTCCAGCACCTCATCAAACGACCTCTCTGTGGCGCGCTCCATCCCTCTGCTCCCTGCTCCTCCGGCTCCTCTGCCTGCTCCTGCTCCTCCTGATGTTGATGATGATGCTGCTGATCCTGCTGTGGTGGGAGGTGGAGCTGCTGGTTCTCCTGCTGCCCTCTCGTCCTTTTTCACGGTCAGGGCCCGAGGTGGGGTTCGGAGGGAAACGGAACGCCTGAGGCTGCTGCTGCCCGGCTGGGGTTTTTCGACGGCGGACGCTGATGGTTTGGTGGGCGAAGAAGGCGCGGGCTCAGCCTGGGCAGCGGGGCTTGGTTTGGGCTGATCTTTGTCTGAAGAGACGAGGCGGGCGCGGGGTGCAGATGCTGGCACTGGCCTGGAGGTGGCGGTGGTGGTGGTGGGTGGGGTGGACGGCGCCTCCTGTTGGCGTGACTTTTCCCAGCGCTGCTTGAGGGCGCTCAGGTTTCCTGTGCGCAGGGTGGATGGCCGGCTCTCAAGTTGCTAAAAAAAGAAAAGAAAAGGAAGATACAATGAGAAAACAAGAGATAGAGAGAAAAAGAGATGCAGTGATAGATGGAGAGAAGTGAAAGAAGGGCAAAGGGGAAAAAGAAAGAAAGAAACAAACAAAAAGACATTCAACAAAAGACAAGATATTTCTCTTAAAGCATTAAAATTAAAAAACAGTCACTGTCAAAGAGAGGACTTAATCGAACTTTAAAGAACAGAACCTCTAATGATCATTAAAGCACTCCTGACAAACTTCTCTCTGCATTCTAAAGACTAACTGACAAAACAGCAGAGTCATCTGCAATATTAATTTCATACAGTAACAAAAACCAAACAAAAACAAAAACGTTCACAGAAAACAACAGACACACACACATACACACGTACACACAAAGAAACCAACCACAACGGAGGCTCTACAAAAAACCCAACCCCATCATTACAACTTTACAGTACACGTCAGCATGTCAGGATGGCCACTGCTGTCCCAGAAAACCCCTCTGTGTGTGTGTGTGTGTGTGTGTGTGTGTGTGTGGGGATCATCGCTCAGCAGACTTGGGCCCCAGTCAAGATGACTACCGGCCCATCTGCAGACTAACAGATGCGCAGCGCTCTTTGGCAGGCAGGGGAAGGGAAAGCTGGACAGCCGTGGCTGACTCGTCCGAGGGGAGTCCTCTTGGACTCGGAGAGAGAGAGAGAGAAGCTCGGCACAGCCGGCTGCCTCAATTCTCTCTTTCTGTCTGTCTGTCTGCCTGGTCTTGTCTGTCTGGGGTCAACCCAGGGATAAAGATTAGTTGTCCCGCGGCGGGGTGGGTGCAGTAGCCCCGGGGCCTTACACGCATGCAGCAGCAGCAGCCGTCTTCCCGCAGCCCGAGCCAGGCATGCAGAGAGAGAAAGAGAGAGAGCGCGCTGGCTCGCGCTGACGGAAAACAGGACCCGACATGCGGACAAGTTGCTCAACCACGTCACGCCGTGTTTACCGCGAGTGGAGAATAGAGGGGACCATTATTCTGGTTTCTGCCTCGCGTCAGTTCATTCAGAATGAGGAAGCTCAGAAATGCACGGCGAACAATATCGCTGTTGAACATGGGACAGACGACCTGGGACGTTCAATGGCAATCCCAATGCATTTCATTTGATGAGACAGACCATCCTGATCTCCTAATAACATTTTCAGCCATGCCATGGGACAATGGACTGTACCAGTGTTCATAGGACACTCCAGTCCTGTGTCATCCAACAATCCTGTAACCTATAAAAGATAGTGACAACATAAGTTTGACTAAGGTTACTTCGGTGTAGCACACATTTCTGTGTTGCACAGTTAATTGACGAAACCAGTGTGGAGTCAGAGAAAGATGAAAGATGCTTCCCTGCTGATAGAGCACAGCAAAGGTAGCTCTGTCCTGGCCTGTAAAGTTTTAAAGCTCTACCACATGTGTCTGCTCCACCCATTCAGAACAAGGAAAGACTGAAATTATCCAAGATTTTTGGGCCACATTGTTCAGTGTCAAGATGCTGTACTTACAGTGTAACTCACACTACTGCTGACATACAAAGCAAATCATGGCTGTTAATTTATATAGGTTGGTATTCTCCCAGGTGCATAAGACCAAAAAAGTGCTTAACTCCATGCACTTTTTTGACTTTAGCACATGGGAGAACACCCCCCTAGTGCATTTCATACACAGCGGCAACTTAATGAGCTTCCCAGATTAAAATAAAGCATGTAGTAACTGGGAAGAATCTTTCCCGGTCCTAGCCAGTTACTACATGGTAACTGGGAGTGACTCTTACTTTCCTCCATGCTGAATGGCCTGAGGCCAAGGCTTAATGAGGGAGAGGGTCCTTTAACACATGACACCAACAGGACTCACTCCACATCACAGAACACAAAGCTACTTTCAATTACATTCAACTGCTCACTGAAACCTGACCAGGGCTAACACCCACCCACCCACACACATGCACACTCACCCACCCACACCAACATAGTTTTGGAGACACACACACACACACACAAACACCTGTTGAAAAAAATATAAAGACTTCTTGTCAAACACTGACGCACAAAAGCGTGCTTAACCAAAGTTCATGACAGGATATGTCTTGAGCAGAAGTTACAACCAAATCCATGTTATCAGGAACCAAAACACGACACTGAAACACTATCGACTTTAAAAGCTGCTATGAAGTACACTGTACACTGGCTTCTATCTGGCAGCCAAACAATAGACAGATGGTCATTCGACAAGGCCAAAGCACATCCGTTTCCTCCGTACCCCTTCTACACAAGACTCTGACCCAAACTCAAACTCCCTCCCTACTGTACCTATAACAAGACCCCAGTCAGCAGCACCAGAGGTGAGGACAGGGGAAGGAGAGAGAGGGAGAGAGAGGGAGAGAGAGAGAGAATGAAAAAAAGAGAGAGAGCAGATGATGACACACACACACACACACACACACACACACACTGACAAGTTTCAGAGTGTAACCCAAGGAGACTGAAGTAGAAACACAAGGGAGAAAGGGAGAAAGGGAGAAAGAGAGAAAGAGAGAGAGAGAGCGACAGAAGTAAAAAAGTTGGTAGTCGCGGAGAAGAAGGGAGAACCTGTGTGAGAGGAGGAAGGGCAGAGAGCTCTGTCTCTCTTTTCTTTCCCTTTCTCTCTCTTTGTCGTGCGTTCTTCTCTGTCGTTCTGCTGCTGCGGTCCTCGTGCTGGCCAGCGTGGAAGTGATAAAGTCCCACCAGATGTTAGGCAGATCAGGCAGTGGGAAGAAGAAGAAGGAGAAAAAAAAGTCTACGTGTAGGAGCCAGCCCACCCCCAGTAGAGGGCTATGGGAGGGAGGGTGTGCGTGTGCGCATGTGTGTCAGTGTGTGTGTGTAAGGGTTTGAAAGTGTGTGTGTGTGGGGGGGTGAGTGAGTGAGTATTTGTGTGACAGAGAGAGAGGCAGAAACACAGAGAGAGAAAGAGAAAGAGAGAGAGAGAGAGAGGGAGAGAGAGAAAACGAGTGAAAGAGAGGGAGTGAGTGGGAGAAAACAAACTATTGAAGGAGGAAGAAAATAAATGTAACAGAGTTTGTGAGGAAGAGAAGCACAAGGCTGGGGGGCTGGTGGGGGGGTCATTGAGTGGACAACGAACAGAACAGAGGGGAATGTGTGTGTGTGTGTGTGTGTGTGTGTGTGTGTGTGTGTGTGTGTGTGTGTGTGTGTGTGTGTGTGTGTGTGTGTGTGTGTGTGTGTGTGTGAGGGGGGGTAGTGGTGAGGAGCAGGAGGGAAAAAGAAAGAATGAAATTTCTATGCAAGCAGGAGGCAGGAAATGATACATTTAGGAGGAAAGTTTAACCCTCTCCTGCTCAAGACACAAGACTCCCATGAAAACCGCAAGACTGCCACCCCTCCCCACCACCTCACCTCACCCCACACCACCCCCCCTCACACACACACACACACACACCCACACACACACACACACACACACACACACACACACACAGTCAGAGCTCATGACAGATGCCAAAGGCATGCCGACTAACTGGGTAGTCCATTATCTCCACGTGAACACTGCAACCTCAACGGATGTTCTACAGCAGCAATGTGTGCTGGAATGGTGGTGAGCAGACAGTGAGTTTAAGGATCCTACTCATGTGTTTGGGTGAAAAATGCCAAGGTCGTGTCTCCTCTCCACTTCTTCAAGGATCCTCATCGAAACACCCTTGAGTCAGTCTCATGATCGAGGGCAAAGGCATGCGGACTCGGAACACTGGCCTCAAACAGGCACTGCAAACCACCATGGTCTTAGTGTTCATGAAAAACGAAGACATTTGCAAACATCACTTGGTGGGAAAAAAAGTTAGGTTGAAAAAAAAAGATGTTCTCTGTTGTTTGATGTAGTTACCAAGCAACTTATTCGATAAATTTCCTAGTTACCAGTCCTTTGCTTTTCAAAGAAATGCTTTTTTGGAAGGTCTTGGTGGTTGAGAGCCATGAAAGCAAAGCAACTTGTGACAGTCCGTGGACATGAGATGCCAGCCTGTGATGGTAACACAATAAATCAGTGAAGATGAACTGTGAAAGCTGAACTCTTCAGGGCGATAGGAGTTGAGTTTTGCTGGCGTTGCCAAACATGGGCCACTCCCGTGTCGAGTGATGTGACTCAGCCGGGCCCGGCGCCTGGACTCCTACTTGGGGTAATCCAGTTATCTGCGTCTCTGTCTCTTTAAGACAAAGCAACCTCAACACTTGACCTACTGACACCAGATGATACTGTGACATCATTTTACTTTTTTCTCTCCTCCCCTCTCCTTTTCCTGCTCTTTCCCTTCCGCTTTTCGTTCTTACTCACTATCACACACACACACACACACACACACACACAAATTCACCCTCTCTCTGTCTCTCCCCCTCTCTCTCTCTCACACACAAAGAGTTGAATTCCAACAACAATTGAGTCTCGTCTCTGACCTGCCATGCTTTCATCGTTTCATCCCTCTTCCTCTTTTCTGCAGCTTTATTTCTTCACTCTTTCCATTCATCCTTTCCACACACCATCATATATCTCCTCCCAGTTAAAACAGCCCAGCCTTTCCTCTCTCACCATGCTTTCATCCTACTTCCTTAAAAACATCGGTAAAGATATCAACTGTACATTAGAACTAGTAACGGCAGTTTACCTTGGTAATTAAATTTTTGATTGAGACGATTTGTGGCGGAAAGAAGTAGTTCTGACAACTAGCTTGTCTTCAGCCATCAGCTAGCCACCTAGCTATCAAAACGGGCATGTTGTTAGTCAAACCAAATAGTGGAGAAGTGGCAACAGTGGTATAAGCAGGATAATGAACTCCACGGCGTGCAGATATAGAAAAATAATGCACTTATCGAAGTTATGAGGCAACTCGGCCTTTGGCCATTGTTAGCCTTAGAACTTTGAACGTGCATTATTTATCTATATCTGCACGCCGTGTCGTTCATTATTCCTTACATAAATAAAAGTAATTATTTTCTTTTTTTGTAAATCCACCAATGAGAATGGCAGTCCTGGCATGGTCCCCTGCAGTGTGCCATAGGCTAACTTGTATTCGAAAAAGGACAGTTCCGGTTTTTGATTATAATTGATTGAATCACACTCAATGGCTTTGTAGATTCCCCAATATAGCATGGCTGAGACTGCATTTCGTTCTATATTAATGACCTCAGAATGTGCAAAGGTCAATTCGATACTCCTACTTAGCTTCGTGTAAACTTTCAAAACTATTTATCTGTGAGTGTAAAATGTGTAAAAGCCTTACGGTAACTCTCGATTCTTCTTGTGATGTTAGACCTAATGTTAGTTAGCGGCAAAGTCCTTCCTTTAAATGGTCTGATCAGACGTCACCTAACGTTACCAAACGCACTGCACACATCTAACGTTACTGTAGGCTCTCCTTGGGGGAGGCTGGTTGATAAGCTAATAATTGTCATGATTGAGGTTAAAACACGGTGTCAATATAAGCACAGGCTTTGGGAGAGAACATGCATTTGTGTTGAGGGTAAAAAAAATATTAATAACATCGCCGTCACTATCACTGATGCTGTAACATTAAAGCAGATCATTGTCCGTCGTCTCCATCTCTCATGATAGCCTACGGGGCTGCAACTTTGCGTAAGCCTATTCGCCGTATTCATTGATTATTTGTTTGTTTTATTACAATTACATGAGCCATATCCATGCAAAGTTTGACGGTCAATTCGACACAAACTTGCTTGGCTTCAGAGCCAAAAAAAATTTACTTGCTGTGGAATCACCACTACTCTGCTGAAAAATGGCTATTTGTAGATGAAACAGCTTACAAATTTCATTACTGTGTGTTTATTTTGCACCATTTTTCAAGGGATTGTACATAGTAAGTAGTAAGTACTAAGGTCCTCGAGTCCATTCTATACAATGAATATAGAACAGCTGAGGGGTGTTGCTTGGCACCTGTCTGGGCTTATTGATGAACAATAGCCTACAGATCTGACAGTCACCCACAGCTACACAATTTACACATGGTAACCAGCTAACACACTTTAAAATATATACAAAAAATATTCTTGCCCTTACAATATACTTGTAGTCACTGTTTGGGGACTAAGCCGCCAAAATGCCCAAGTGTCATATAATATGGCAGAGGATGTGTCAGTCTCTCAGTCAGTCAGTTAGTCTTTATTTTCCTAAACTATCTATCTATCCATCCATCCATCCATCCAGCTCTCCCTCCCCCTTCTACAGTCTAAATCGCTCCCATGGCTGTCTCACATTGCTTGAACTTCTTTGCTTTGCAGAGCCTCTTCTGTAGGCAGGCTATTGCGTGAGAATCACTTGTGAGTTATAAAGTTTTATGTGATCCTTATAAATCAGAATCACATTTCATATGAATCCCCATTTGCTTGTACAGATGTCTAAGACACACCACGGGATAACTAGATAGCAGCTGTCAATAAACACACAGCACGATCAGTATGCAGCACAACAAGATGGCTTTCACTTTATCAGTCTCAATAAATGTATCAATACCATTATGATATACATAAATAAAATATTAAAACTCTTCAAATCATGCATATCGTTCCCTTCTTTTTGTACAGCACTGTCTGCCTCAGTGAAATACAATTTAGGAACGCACACCCTTGAAAAGCTAACTTGAGGGGCAGAGTTGAAACCATAGAATAGTAGAATAGTAGAAAGCAACAGTTACTTTTGAAATGATTAAATCCATATATATAAAACTTAAAAAAAACCCACAATCATAATACACAAGTATCGCAAAGACTACTACTTAACAATAGCATTTTAATGTCAATTTAATATTTGGATCAGTTGAGAGACACTGGCGCTTTGTATGTTGCCCCCAAATACAATCTCCTAATGAATCCTTACATCACAATCGGACCTTTTTACGCACACATTATGACATCACAATCGGACCTTTTTACGCACACATTATGACAGAACTGATCACTGAGAGTATCAAGGGGAAATAGGAATATTACCTTGTGCATGATAGCGGTTGATTGAGGTTTTTTTTTTCACTTAGTATCCACTAATAAAACCTTTCTCTCATGTGTTGATGAAAACAGATAGCTGTTTAAGTCACATGAGACTTCTGTCTCGATCTCTCTCTTTCAAACACACACACACACAGACACAGACACAGACACAGACACAAGCACCAACACACACACACAAACAGACTTTTGACACAGACTAAGGAGTTAGACACAAGAGTACAGAAAGCTACCACACACACAAACAAACTAGCCAGCTACAGTAAAACCTGAGCAAGACCACAACAGTACAAGATATTAACAGACCAGAAGCCCCTAAAACTACAGGGTGCGTGCACACCCATAGAGAACAAGGGGCCTCTGAAGCCTGTCTATTGAACATTAACTCATAAATGCCACATGAAAAGTTCTGCGACATGTGCTACACAGACAGACACAAAGAAACAAGGACGCCAACACACGAGCACACACACACACGAGCACATACAACCACACATACAGCACACACTGGTAGGAATTAGTTTCAGATTAGACGTCTAGCTAAATAGGGATTATAGAATGAGTGTCAACCAATTGAAGTAAGTGGCCTTACAACACCTTAGGGTATGTGTGTGTGTGTGTGTGTGTGTGTGTGTGTGTGTGTGTGTGTGTGTGTGTGTGTGTGTGTGTGTGTGTGTGTGTGTGTGTGTGTGTAATTATGTGACTTCATGAAAGTAGTTGTGAGTGTTTTGAAACACTTTGGTATGCTCCTCGACTCCCACAAGGATAATATCTCCAAGGATCGAGAGACGGTGAACTTGTCCATAAACACATCAAATGCTAATCAAACAGCCGTTGCTATGGGCAACACACCGTATCTGTTGCAACATGCACACAAGCATTCTTTTCCTACTAGGACTCTCAAAAGCACTGGCTTTGCAATTCCTGGTTATGTTATATGGAATATTTGACAGATGAAATTGAGTTATTTCAGTCTTACCTGGAGTTACATATAAGCATTTTGGTCTCAGTGCCTGAATTTTCCTAGTCTGGCAACCCCAATTTTAGCTTTAGCTCAGCATAGTTGCTGGAACGTAATGTTGCCAAAGAGTTGCTATCTGGCTACTTTACATTCCAGCTCCTCTGCTAAGATAAAACTAAGAAAAAGGTATAATTGGGATTGTCAGAAAAGGAGATTAAAATGATTTTACCCACACATACTGTATGTAACTCCAGGTAACGAGGTGAATAATCCATTTTCATAAAAAGGTGAACTATTCCTTTAATAAGCCAGATAGTGTATAGCGTGCCTTGTCGTGCTTTTGAATTTGAATAACAGAGAATGACTTCTGCGGAACAGATACACAACTGACCCAACGCATATGCAAAAACAGGGACAAGATCAAAGGTCTGATTTTGAATTCTGTTTTTCTCATTGAACGAATAACACATAAAGAGTGAGATCAGAAACCCTTGCTTTTCAGCTGGTTACACCTGATTTGAGGAGAGGTGTGCTACCACCTGTTGCAAGATGGTGAGAAAAGAAAGCATGAGACAATTGTTACTTACAGGTTTCTTCTTATCTGCATTGGCCTCTTCTGCTGCTTTTTGGTACCTGAAGGATAGAGAGAGAGAGAGAGAGAGAGAGAGAGAGAGAGAGAGAGAGAGAGAGAGAGAGAGAGAGAGAGAGAGAGAGAACAGAAAGCAAAACCAAGAAAGAGTGAGCAATCAGACATTCCAAGTGCATACAAACACACATACTTCGAGTGTGTAGAAGCGTTTTAATTAATGTTGCGTGTGATCCCTCTCAAGTGAGCGTTTCTCTGGCTGCTAGAGTTGTCACAAACAATAATGCCAGTGTTGATGATGGCAATAAGCATTTGCCTGTGATGGACTGCAGGAGAAAATCTGACAACAATTAGGCCAGATGGAAGAAAGCCATGTCAAGTTGCAGGCTAAAACAAGGGTGCCCCCTTCTGGCCACAACCAGAACTGAAATGCTACAACCCCATTTTCAGGACTCAAGAACATTTGAATATAGTCAAATACTGTATGTTTATCACATAGAGTTCACTTGGGAACACAACTTTGCTTAAAACACATTTTGCAAATGTAAGGTTTACAAATAAATAAGAAGATCAAAGTACAAAAGAAGAGAAGAGAAGAGAAGAGAAGGCATTCAAGATGGAACTGGGAACACAAACTGAGAAAAAGGGGTTTGCTACAAATAAATCAGAGCTTGAATGGAGATCCTGAGTAAAAAGAAGAAGCAATGGACAGCGGAATGGATGCGACAGTGATGTATGACCTATGGGATGGGAGCAGAGGCTCCAGACGGGGACTTGAACTCAGTGGCCCCCCCAAAAAACTCTCAAACAGTTTGTTGTTTTTATGTGCCGCCCATGTAGGGTTGAATCCTGCTGTGTGGTGCTCATATACTTCAATAAAGTGGAGAGAGTGAGACAGAGAGAGAGAGAGGGGGGGGGAGAAAAGAAAGAGACAAGAGTCATAGAGGGAGAGAAGGGGCTGACAGACAGGAAAAGACAGGGAAAGAGAGAGAGAGAGAGAGAGAGAGAGAGAGAGAGAGAGAGAGAGAGAGAGAGAGAGAGAGAGAGAGAGAGAGAGAGAGAGAGAGATTCTGAGGAACACGACACATTTAATAACATCTTCCCCTTCTGAGGCCTAAATAAGCTTCTCAGGAATGTCCTGCATGTGAGCCCAAGGCGCTCGAGATGAGCACAGCCTACGCTTGAACATTTCAAACCTTTCAAACCCTCTTTGCACTACAACTTCTTCCTGTCAAAAAAGAAAACAACAAAAAAACAAAACATAAATTTGCCTATCAAGCCTGTTTGTTCACTGCAAGCACCACACCATAACTGAGGGGTAGTGAGCATGACCAGCAGCGCTACAGACTCACAGGCTTCCATTCAATCATTCCGTGGCTGTGGCTGCTTTTCAATGTGGGCATCCCATAATACTAACAAGAAAAGCCCTCTCACTGAAGCATTCACTTGTTTAGGCTCATCCACTCTGAGGTGACAGGATGCCCTTATGTTCACACTGCTTGCCTGTGTGTGTGTGCGCGTGTTTGTGTGTGTGTCTATCTGTCTATCTGTGTATCTGTGTGTATCTGTGTGTGTCTGTCTGTGTGTCTGTGGTGGTCACAGTCCAGTTGCTCCCGACAGCCCCACTGTCTCTGTTCTTCCTGGCAAACAGGTAACAGGCAGAACAGGACCAACAGGAGCCCTTACTTGCTGGGAAAAAATGCTGACTGGGCACACGGCACTTGTAATAAAAAACACAAAACCCTTCTGACCAGCAGAGGATCAAAGCAAATACCCGCAACTATATAAAACCACTATTCCCTCCTCCTTCATCTCTTCAGCCTCGAAATAATAAAAACAACATTTGGATTTTACAACACAATATTATGCCTACAAAACAAACAGTCAATTATACTTCTGTGTCAGGTGTTACCAAGGCACTGACCCATCGGTGGGTTGAAAAGTTTGCATGAAATGACGGTATTCAATAGGGCCTATTGTGCTGGAGCCCATGTCTGTTTACCCATGGAATGCTTTGTGTTTGTGCATAATATATCAGAGGAACCATTTCCCTTGGGTCGTAATGAAAATCCTTGGCGATCACCTTGTGTTACTGAAAGAAGAGAACAGAGCAGCAGGGAGATGGAGGAGAAGAAGAAGAGAGGGGGCAGGGAGGGAGAGAGTCAGAGAAAGAGAGTCAGATAGTCAGAGAGAGAGAGAGAGAGAGAGAGAGAGAGAGAGAGAGAGAGAGAGAGAAAGAGAAAGAGTGTCAGAGAGAGAGAGAGAGAGAGAGAGAGGGAGGAAGTTGCTGTGTATGTGTTGGAGAAGGACTGTGTCTAACATAGCACAAGTTCAGTAGTTCAGTGTGAGGTGTATAAATATTCTTTTTAGAAAAACTTTTACGAATATAAAAAATAGAGTAGAAAACAAACAAATAGAAAAACTTAACAAATAAAAGTTAAGTTCTTATTCTCAACGCAGAGCTCATCTTACAAAATAGCACTGATGCACTTAAAAGTGTGAAGTGTTTATCAGCATGCGTCTACAGTAAAAGTGGATGCTGAAAGTAGTGTACTTTGTGCTAAAAAGTAGTGTACTTGCGCTATATTAATGATTGTTTGAGGCAGTGAAGCACTAAGGACCCTATGGTTTGTGGGGCTCTACTGTGAGGGTAAATATTAACAGTCAAGATGATTTGAGCTTTTTTTTTTTCCTCTCTCTCTTCGCTAAAGCAAGCGGATAATCCAGCTGGCCAGACTGAAGGAAAATGATGTCTGGAAAAGAAGGCGAACGCACCAATGAGCATCTCAAATGTCTCCTCTCTTCCCTCTCTCTCTCTCTCTCTCTGCACCCCTGCTTATTTCTCCTCACTCTTTCATTTCTATGCTGTCCTCCTCTGGTTCCATCTCTCAATACTCACACTCTAAATTTCCTCTTTTCAATATTGGTGTGGACTATCTTATTTTATTTATTTGTGTGATTATGCATTCTCCTCAGTAGCCATGTGTTCAATTTAACAATGATGCAAAAATTGGTAATACCAACTAGTGTGTAGGGGCGTGAACAGGTGAGTCTGAGTGTGTGTGTGTGTGTGTGTGTGTGTGTGTGTGTGTGTGTGTGTGTGTGTGTGTGTGTGTGTGTGTGTTATGTTTACCATAGGTGTGGCATCTCTTACGCAAGCCCCTCTGTGAAGGGTGTGTGTTTTGATAAGGATGTTAAAGAGTGAGCGGTTGGTCCTTTGTTATGCCTTATCCTGACACACAGCTTAAGTATGACCTAAGGTATGAGCCATCAGAGAGGCCCTGCTCTCCACTAATAACATCTTAGGCACACGCGTGCACATGCTCCCTGCCTCTTTAACAACCAAGGGCCCCGGCATCAAAGGCTTTACTACAGGTGGCCAATGAGCAGCATTTCTGTACGAGTGTTACGTTCTGAGAAGGGCATTTTAATTTAGCGTGTTTTATGGGTGTGACTGATCCTGTGGATGAACCCCTTGCTTAAGTCTTGTTGTTTGTGTGGATTTGTGTGTGGTCCCAGACAAGCAAGACTCTGCATTCTACTCTGCATGTGTATGTGTGTGTTTTGTGTTTGTTTGTTTGTTTGTGTAAGTGTGTGTGTAAGGAAGCTTAAGGCAACACTCACTTTGAGAAGCGCTCGGCGATGGCAGCGTTCTTCCCGCGGCCTCCAACCAACGAAAGCTCTCGGGCGGTGACGCGCAGCGACTGCGACGCCCACTGTCTGCGGCTGAAGGGAGCGGCGTCCATTTTGGCTCAGGACCACGAGACCACAGGAACTCAGGACACACGACTGCAGACAGCAAAGCAGAGACAGCAGCAGCAGCAACCAGTCAGAGTTTTGGCAATGAATTAAACAAGCAATGTTCTCCCACAAGTACTTCATTAAGATGGACTCCCCCTCCCCCCACACCGGTAATCGCACACGTTAAAAGATGGATATAAAGCAACATAAAATACATAAAAAAAACACAATTCAAGAGAGCACTCAGCAAAGTGCTGCTCCGTATCAAAATACATGCCTATGATGGAGGAGTGCAGGCACGACAATGGAAATTTGTGGTGCCAGTCGCTGTTAAGCTCCAGAGTGTAGAGTCTGTCAATAAATCTATATTTTTCACTTAGCTTTGCTCTCATTTCGCTTTTCCTGCTAAAGTGAACAAACGAGCGTTGGTGCACGGCAAGGCTGTGGACAGGATGGTCCTGCTCAAATACGAAACTGCTCTTGGCTTTACCTATTCAGAACTTCTTGTCCTCTTTGTGAGTGAGAGACTTAGAACTGAGACTGCATATGGGACGGGTGGTGGCGAGAGAGAGAGAGAGAGAGAGAGAGAGAGAGAGAGAGAGAGAGAGAGAGAGAGAGAGAGAGAGAGAGAGAGAGATCATTTGAGAAACAAAAGATGTAAAAAAAGAAAAGAAAACCCTCTTAGGTCTTTTAGAGGAGGGTGGACAGGGACAGGCCTACCCCCTATTGCTATTTGACAATAAACCACACCAGTATATTCTCTTCATTCCTTTCCAGTTTCCACAGAGCTGCTTCCCAAAGTGTCTAGCCTAGCTGCCTCTCCATGGGCTAACAGTAGCCCTCTTGTGTAAAAAACATTGCCAAAGCACAGGCCAAATCATACCGCACTCCTCATTCAAAACACAGACCGCAGACACTAAAGACAACAAACTCTGACCATACTCTATAATTCACGATGGATTTCGGTACAATTCAGACTCAACTAGACTTCACACTCAATTTGACTTCCTCAAATCTTAACAAGTGTAGCCCCACTTGTTATGAGAGAGCAATTTATGAAACTCATACCTATGTGAATTTATGTTTTCATTCATTTATTACCATGCGGGACATGGGGGAAAAGCCTCCGGTGCCCACACTTTGTTAATGCTTGCCCTTTAATAGATATGACAGGTTTAATTCAACTCCAATGAGGCAGACCAGGTTTAGTGACACCAATTACAGTAGTGTCAGTGGGAAAGAACACCACATAGTTGCACGGTACTGTACATCATGCTTCTTTCATTCTCTCTTTCTTTCTGTTCCTCTGCCCTTTTTTACACCTTCTATCTTTTGTCTTTCTTCCTCTTTCGCTTTTTTCTCCACCCTCCCGTTTCTCTTCTGTTCTCAGATTCCCAGGGTGAACGAACGTCCAGAACACACAAGCTGCGAGTCCTGTCAGCTAGGATGACACCCACGGCTGCTGTGTCTGCGAAAAAGGACACCGGCCCTTTAAGAGTCAACACTATTCCTCTCTTTCTCTTTCTGTGTGTGTGTGGTGTGTCTGTGTATGTGATTTCTGATGGTCACTGGCCTGCATGATAATTACCTGCTCCCTCAGACTGATACACACACACAGACACACAGACACAGACACACACACCTGCAAGCCAGCCTGAAAGAGATAATTGTACTTTGGTTAATTATTCTCAAGTCACTCTGAGCATCAAGCTTCGGCTCACTGCACAGGACACAAACATGCTTTTGTATTAAAAAAAAAACAAAAAAAAACACAAACATTTGATTGATAACTCTTATTTCATTTACTTGTCTGGCCTCAATTCAGGCCACAAGCACACAAACTTTAATAACGAGTCACTGACTGCTAATTTTCCCAGCTGTAAACCAATCAGTTGAACTTCAGCTCCCGCTAGCTCCTGGCCTACTTTTCCTCTCAAGGTTCAGTGACAGACAGTGGGTCTGAAAGCTCAGGAGTGGCTCACAGAGAATATCCATTTTCTATTTATGCCTTTATCTCCTGTATAACATGGCTTACTGCTAGAAAAGTCTATGAATACCCATTCTACTCTTGTGGTACAGAATGGAACTGACCGCTCTAAAATAAGGTACTGTATTTGTCCTGTGCAACAAGGAAAAGTAACATTAAGCATATCTTACACATTTTTTTTTACCTTAATATAATCTAATAGCTTCAAAATCATTTTGACAATTTACTATTTTGGAAAAATTTGGCAAACTAATTTGTATCTAGGAGACACACAGCCAAATACAGAGAAATCAGCCTCACTTTAATGTGTCAGAGCCCTTGCGACATCGTACCAGAAACTTGCACATGAGCATTTAGCCAAAAATTTAATTCACTACCCTTGATCAATATGGCTAAACCATTCTTGCTCCTTCCTATGCTTTGGCGTTGATATAAATAAATCGTGATGTACTGGAGCAAATCCCCCACACTTGTTTAATGGCTGATTTATAACTATTCTCAGAGCACAGTGGGAGCTGCTATCGCAACAACCCCACCTGAGGTGGAATGATGATGACCTGGATTTGGGTTTTATATGCCTGATACCAGGTGTGCGTAAATCCTGCATGGACTGCGTGTGTCTGTGTAAGCCACTTCAATCTATGTGCCAGGTAAAAGTCTTCTAGTAGTCAAAGTGTGTTGTCGAGTGCTGTGGCACATCCTGTAGTGTTGACACAGACTAGAAGCATAAAGGATATATTTTTTACTCCCATCCCAGCTTCTTGGACACAAAGTTGTGTGTTTACACAACAGGGAGTAGAGATCCTCCGGAAATCTGTACGTGTGAGGACTGCGTACGTGCATGTGTGTGTGTGTGTGTGTGTGTACAGTGCAGTACAGTACGTACATGTGTGTGTACGTGTGAGACTGACAGGCTCTCATGCGTGCAACCTAGGCATCCGACAGTGACAGCATCAAGATGAGACAGGCATGTGTAGACCTGTGCTTCTCCTTCACAACCTGTAATCAGTCCAACTGCCGCATAGAATTACACACTGGCCCCACAGACAACACAGAAAAGTGTTCCTTGTTTATGTCTATGAGTGTTTCACTTATAGCCTATACGTGATGTGTATGATGTTATGACTGAGTTCAAACATAAATATGTGAACATCAGTGTAGACATGACATGCAGACACGGCAAACGTGCAGGTTTGCAAACTATGCTGATAAGATGACAAAGAATGAGCACTCTTCAGCAATCAATCACCATGGTAACCATGGCTTAAAATGCAAGCATGAAAACATTCCCCCTCAACTGCGCTACACTTCTCTTGCTGAAAGCCAGGCACAGCTGAACTTCTAAAAGACACTGACAAAATCTAAGCCAGATAAAGACAGCTTTATAGAAAACAAGGGAGCGGACTTCCTAAGAAAAGCGAAGAGAAAACACACACACACACACACACAATAAAGCTGCTGCTCTGACTGTGTCTGCCCTACTGTGACGGTACATTACTGTGTTTGTGCAGGGGGCTGGGACTTGGATTAATGGCAGTAATATTCACAGCCTGTGACATGGGCGAGTGAGTGTGAAAATCTAAGGGAGAGGCGAGAGCTTGAGTCATCTAAAACACACACACACACACACACACACACACACACACACACACACACAAAGATGTGCCATTATGCCCAGGCAAAACAATGAGATGGACTTGACCAATTAGCAGTATGTGAAACAGACAAAGGAAAAGACACACACACACACACACACAAAGACACACACACACACACACACAAAGACACACACACACACACACGGCAAGTCAGCAAGCATCAACAAGATCAACAAAATAATAAATAGAACACAAGGTCTACCGGAAGTCTAAAGTCTACCGGAAAGATCTGCTGAATGTCACGTAAGGCACAGGGCACTGGTACAAGAATGAGGTCAGCGATATGGCAAAGGTAGCATCAAAAATCAAACAGGGAGGGAAACCAAAAAGACCAAAAAAAAAAAAAAACATAACAAAAAAACAAACAAACATGCATACCCTCCTCAAGACTGGAGACAAATAAATCTCTTAAAAGCCATGTGGGTAAGTACAATACATGTAAGCTAGCTGTACGTGACATTCCAAAAAGGGTGACGTCAACATGTAATGATTGACGTTATGCCCTGAACTGTGTACAGGTTGCCAGGGAGCAGGGGGAAAAAAAAGAGACAGCGATGAAGTCACTTTTTTTTTTTAAATGCCAACTGGCCCAGGGCAATGTTGAACTGAAGACATATAGCCTACCCATTACCCTGGAGTGAATTACAAGTGAAGCTAGGGACTACTAGAAAATCCAGAAGACTTAAAAAAAGAAAAAGAAAGCTATTCATCTATTCAAGCTATTCAGCTTAACATTAAACATCTGGAATGAAGTTCTAACACAGAGAGACCTTGGCAATAATTATGGAGAAATTGAAATATTCACAATTGATTACGGGTAATATAAATCACTATTAGATCTATACTTTATATTTTAATGCTGATACTGAAAACAAACCAGGTGAATGTGTGTGATGCGAGCAAAAGACAAGCTACATATTACTTGAACTGAGTAACTAAATGGGACGTTCCACATAGATCTTTCCCAAATAATTCTTTCTGTCCTGCATACTTTTCAGCTGTTTTTGGAGCAGCTATGATCTCCACAGAAGCAGACGGCCAGCTATGACTGTGAAAATCCTCAGTTTTCCTAATGTTAAAAAAAAAAAAAAAAAAAAACCTGTTTCATGCATTCAAATGTCCACCACTGAGCAAACGCATTCTAGTAGATCATCTCCCTTGCTTCTCCTTGGGAATCATACAATATGCTTCCATTCAAGGAGCAGGCAGGATACAATTTAAGACATTGCAATTTGTATCATTCTTTTCATGTAAAATGTTAACAAGAGATGTTTAACATTGCTAATGTTGCTATTCATTTACTATGTATGTCCATTCAAAAAAGGCACATTTCTCTAGACCATTGTTTTTTAAGTCCGGGGACCCCCAGGGGTCCGCAGAGCATTGCCACGGGGTCGATAAAGATTTTTGCTACAAAATAGCATCAAGCATCTAAAAGGACAAATACTGTAGATATAAGAGTGTATGGTTTCATTTGTGTTGTGATTATGAAGGGTCCCTGGAATTTTAGTCTGCTCCATGATAGGCACCCGGTCCGATACAGTCGGAGAACCCCTGCTGTAGACGAAAAATATAAAGCTTAAAAAAGCCATTTGATTATGGATTTCTTTTAATCAACCTCTCTGTCCCTCACACCTATAGATTTATTACGAACAGCTAAGTGCCTCGATGTGAGGAAAGGCTGAAGATGGTACCAATGCCACTAATGTCAGGGTGGAGGCAATGTGGTTACAAGGCTGTGCTCTGCAGCAATGCGATCAAGTCAGGATCCACCCAACGCACAACAGACCTTTTTGGATTAAGCTGATGATACTCAGTCAGCTGCTCAAGACATACAGTAGTCAATATAGCTAATGTGGGTCCCGCCTTACTGTAGGTGGCTACACAGTATAGTCACAGAGGGTAAAAGCATGATTCCTGAGAACCAACTCTCAGAAGAACATCACCTGTTCATTGCCCTATTCGAAGGCACAAAATCAAGATAAAAGTGTACAGAATCACTTCTTCCTTGTTGTGGACTATACTACACTACTATGAAGCATTTCAACTCATACCCCTGTTGGTTGAGGTCACCAAGTGGTTTTGGTAGGAAAAAGAACAATATTTTGTACAACCCAGACCAAGTAGAGAACTGGCAGTTAACACTAACTGAAAGGGCACAACTAATTTTCAGTTTCATTTCACTTGCCCTGTTCATTTAGGATAGTACTCTCCCAGGTGCCTTATTCCAAAAGAGCACTTCACTCCATGCATTTCAGCCTGCACTTAGCACTTTTTTGGACTTAAGTACTGTACCTTGGAGAATACCGCCCTTAGTGTCACCTACCAGTCAACTTTGTACCAAATTGTCTTGGTCTTTTCCCACAGAGAACACTTGGCGACAATAGGAACGAGGGTTGAAATTCTTCCAAATATCCCATTAACGTTTTGTAACTGCTCATCTCTACTCTAAAAGAGGAAAGACTTCTCATGGGAAGGCCTACATTCATTTTTCCTTGATGGGTGGTTTGGGAATGTCAGAGTGGTACCGACTTGACGTGGTTTAATTGCCAGGCATTGAGGATAAGAACATATAATTTCCACATTGTGCAGGATGTTTGACGGTTATTATACCCTCAGTATGTTTAGGCTAGACATCTGAAGTAGTCTTCCCATTAACAGGACTTCATGGAATTAGGATGTTTTGTGGAAATCCATAAAAACAGGTTTATCCAAAACATTTTGGGCTGCAGGAAAATGGGTGAAAGTTGATAGCCTAAAACATTTCTGTTCAAATCAAGAGTAACCTCAGTTTGTTTATCAACTACAAGGAGACATTTAATTGGCTTTTTTTATATCAAGATAATACACACTTTAGCTGTAGGCCTATAGTTCTTATTGTCTGGTACAACTGTTACTCTGAGAACTTTATTACAAATGACTGCTCCCAGACATTGCAATAGGCTACATGGTTTTTACCAGATGAAGGACACATAGTAATAATTGAACTAGTCAGTGTGTCCTACTGTAACTTACTGCTGTCTCCACTCTGAATTTCGTGAAAAAATACATTACGGTCAGAACTCAGTGAAGTGCTGAAAACAACAACCTTTGAACCTGCACTTTGGTCTGTTTTCCATGGAAACAGCAAGTGTTCGTAACCACAACAACTGTTGGAAACAGTTTAAGTGTCGTCTGGTTTCAGAGCAAAGATCATGGGACAAGATACTGTCAAAGGATCTCACAAGGTAAAGGTGTGTGCATGTGTGTGTCTTTTTAACCTGAGCCTATCCTGACCTCAAACTCATTTAACATGTACCCCCCCACCCTTCCCTCCCTCCACACTTAGACTACTCTAATTTTTTGAGTATTTGAGAGTGGTGACAGGGTCAGCTTAAACACTAAAAACAATCCCAGACCATTCTGTGGCATGAGTGCAATTTCAACCACGTCACCGTCAACTCAACTGCAACAACAAAAGCATTACGATTACCCTGGCTGAGTGCACCACCAAATCTAGCACAGAACCATGGATGGGGAGAAATACAAACACGGTTCGTTTGAACAATCCCGCCTCTCTCCCAGCAACTGCCCAGCCACCCACAAACCATTTCAGAAGAAGCTAAAAAATATTTTATTTCAATTCAATGTTGTAATGATTCTTCTTTCATTTTCAAAATGGAAATTTAGATAACCATCACAAATAACTAGGGCAGTGTTCCAACGCTACTCAAGAATGTTGCCAGCATTCTTGAGTAATACAAAGACCTCTCTCTTTCCCCTCCACAACACCACAGCTGAAAGGTGACCCGAGTCTTCCCCTGAGGCAGGAGATCAGGTGCCTTGATACCCCCCCTCTCTCTCTCACACACACACACAGCATAGCCCGTGTCTCACACCTGTTGACAGGAGTAGTTCTACACCCTTACTGGGCAGCTTCCGTAGAAACAATGCATACAAAAAAGTTATTAAGGAAAGAACAACAATTGCCAGCTTCAACAGGCATATAAACCGTGATAGAATTTTGGGGAAGGATAACACCTTGGTGAAGTGTGTAGCCTAAACCAAACTTAAGAAGCTACCATACTCCTGTATTAAATTGAGGCCACATTTGTTGAGGGACTAGGGTGACCAACCATAGCGTCAGTCCAGTTTTTGCTCACTCACCTCCAAAATCTTGAGGTCAGTTTCACCGTAAGTACACTTTCCTTCTATTGCATCACCCCAATCCAGTATCGATCTACTAATAAAGCGCCTCGAGAGACCCTGTCCTCCTGAGCAGTACGTCATCCGACTCTTGGTGTGTGCGAGCGTGCCCCCTCTACCGAACCTGAGGTGGGAGGAGCAAGCCTGAAAGGTGACATGGGAGAGAGGAGACGCTACAGTCATGTGATCCTCCCTGCACCAATAACCAGACGAGTTCCATTTCACCCCGCCAGGTGATTCATAGCTCAACATGAGTTGGTGTGCATCAAACACAATTCCTTAAAGAACAAGGTAGTCTAGGTGTCAGCTTTTCTGCCAGCAGAACTTGATCGGCAAGTATTGGTACAAGACAGGGGGGAAGTACAGGCTGGTGTGTGACATATTTCCAGTGAGCTTTTGTTGTTCAACTGTACACATACAATACAATCTTTGACAATAAAGGTAAGAGACAAAATGAAATGGCCAGTGTAGAGTTATAGGTGGACAGGTGTTTTAGACCAAAGCCAATACCTTGGAAATGCTAACTTTCAGCATGACTCATGGTTAAATCAACAAATCTGCCATTGTTTCACTTTTCCACATCTCAAGACAGTTAACAGGAAGTCACGGCTTCCAGGGCTGGAAAGGGTCCTTGCCTCCTGATCAGTGAATGACTGACACTAGTGACCTTGGTAAACCCCATTAGAGTGACCATCAATCAAGGTTGAGAGGTCTGGCAGGAGCAACTGACCTCCCATTTCCAGGGGCATAAACAGATCTGAAGTGAAAAACATTAGGCTAACACTTTGGATGTGCATTAAGACAGCAACACTAAAGCGATGCTTTCATTGCTTGCAAATCATATTAAAGTCCATCCTATGCTGGTTTACGTTTTCGTTTTGATTGTAGTGGCTAGATACGTAATCTGAGGTTGAAACAAAAGGAAGGGTCAAGAGGTGACCTGTTTCCAGTAACGTTACTTTGCGTCGTGTGAGATCCGTGTTAATAAATAAATAAATACAAATAAATAATACTTCTACCACTGCTATGGACAAATTAGAAAGGGAAAGAACTAAAGACAACCTTGCATACGTTCACGGATGCTGAAACTGAGTGTAAGTAACGCAACGCCATGCTTCAAATAAGTTAACGTTAAGCTAACGTTAATAACGTTAACGGGAAAGCTATCTTTGTTTTAACTTATAACCAAAAAATAGGGCGATCTAGAAACTCACATATTTGCAGTACAAAAACGTTAACGTTAGGCTATCATTAACGTTTCTCAATCACATAAAAAGCGGGTGAATTGCTCAACAAAATGCTGCATGCATTCACCTGATTGTAGCATAAGTTGAATTGTTCGAACTTACTTTGAGCAGGTGCACAACCTCGAAGTACAGTGCGTTGATTTTTTACACAGGTTGGGTTAGGAAAACAAAAGTTGGAACTGCGTGAAGTAACTTTAGCTACCCATCTTTTACTTCACACGTACTCCATCCGTTGACATGACAGCTTTGATTTCACCTTCAGCGTCTCGTTTCGGCTGCAGCACATGGGCGGGACAGCAAATCTGTCAGACTTTGGTAACACTGCTCAACTTGACTTGGCCCCAATTTCCATCTCCTTTAAATAAATAAGTCAACTTGCCAATTGTTACCACTTGGTTTCTATTTAAAGAAATTCAAAACAATATGGCTCGCACATAGTCAAGACTTGGTGGTTGTCACTTGTGACCTACAGGTGAAGGCGCAGTGGATGCTAAAGTCAGAGCCAGATGCTGTTATGGTTCCACCTACTGTTCATATGAATCAACTACATGGTATGGTAAGTTCTAATTCTGTCTCTCACCTGTTTTGTTGCAAAATATGGAAAAGAGAGCTCATTGTTTCCCATAAAAAAAAAGTTTATTTAAATAAACATTTTTAAAATTCACATTTTTCATCCAGTCAATGTGTACATCAACCAAGGCATTCCTAACAGAAACGATGCCAAACTTTCAGGCTACTGACAAATAAAACATTTGTTCAAACGGTATAAAAACATACCACAATACTTAGTGCAGACTGTAACAACTGTTTTCATTAAAAAAAAAAATTGCCTAGTTTACATGTTACATCTCGGCCTAGGCCTAGTTTATGTTACATCTCTAATGAGCAAACTGAGGGCCAGCTACACTTAGGCCTAGATTCAGTTGATTCAGTAGAATCACTCAAATACAGCTTAATCTATAAGCTTAAAAAACTGCAAGATATCATGCAGGTCACCGATTATCTTAAACGATGCACAACATCACAATAAAACTTTTTGTTCCCTCAAAAAGACTAATTTAGGCTCCATACAAAAAACAAAATCATTTTGTAAGGCTTATACGGAAATCTAACCATGTTGGGATGACTTCAAAATCGCATGTTCACATTGCACTATCTTTGGAAATAAACCTGTGTCAACAAGGAAAGGACAGGGGTGACCTATAAATACAATGAAATTGTGCACAGATTAATATTAATTCATAATTCTAAATATGGCTCAAGGCAGGGATGGATAAAATGTCTTAGCAGGATAGAACTAGTAGAGATGGAGGTGAGAAGTGTTGACTGTTGTCGCTGGTTCTCTTAAATGGTGTCATATTCAGCATTTGGTAATCTCCCACCTATAATCATGATAAATAAAAATGATTAGTTTTAATGGACATAAAGTATTACCAAAGAAAATTTGCAAATGCTAAATAAGCAGTGAAGTAAAACTAGAGAGGATGGTTACAATACCTTGTTTAAATGGAACACGTTCACCCAACCATACAGCTACAGCTAAAGCCAGAGCTATGAGGACAACACCAAGGACAGTGAGGACCACAGCCAGCCTAGCAACAAAACAAGAAGACCACAATTATTGGGTGAATTTTCTGAACAATCTTCTGACTGAAGTCCATCCACATAACTGACAGTGCATGCAGTACTTACATCCATATTTTGGTAGGTGGGCTCAGGGTGGTTAGTGTTGTTGATGTCACTGCACTTGCATTTATTGATGTGAGTGTACGTGCTGTTGTCGTCACTGTAGAAGAAACATAAAAGAAAAATGCACAGCTGTAGGACCATGTGTGCTATTGTAGAATTGATATGACAAGCCAAATATGTACTTAACTCAGTGCTATAGCACTGATCTTAAAGCAGCTTCTTAAAAAGATATATTAAAAAAAGCTATTAATTGTTACTTAGGAACATACCTTTTTGACACAGATTACTGGAGTGTTGTGGGATATAGCCATCTTCACAGCCACACATGGTGTTGGACCATTTGGTGCAGTTAACCAGAATTCTCTGACCCTCTCCTGTGAAAGCATTTGGAAAAGACCTAATTAAGATTAACATAAATTCACAACAAAAGAAACTCAAACTGGCATATATAATCAACCTTTATCAAAACAAAATTAGAAAAGCGCTCAGAAAGCGCAGACCTCCGCCAAAACAATGTGGTCACAGATGGTGTTTTGGTTCACCGATCGCCACCAAAATCGAATCAGTTCTTACTCCTCCCAATACACACATTGTCCGAAAATTTCATCCAAATCCATACAGTAATTTTCGAATAGCGCACACACACACACACACACACACACACATTGTACACACACACAGACACACGCCGACAAAACCATAACCGCCTTGTCGGAGGTAACAACAAATCTGACATATCTAATGTACCACAGACCATATATAAACAGTTGGTAAACAGTGAGCCATGCAGGGGTTCATTCTATAACTGACTGAACTTTGACACTTCATTGTAAGAGCAACAGCATCTGTAGCCATAATAACAAATGATTAACAGACATAAAATAAATATTACAGTATGTGTGCGTCTATATGAAGTATAGTCTATTCTTGTACATTATGATAAAGAAAAACAACTTACCATCACACTTCTTGCATACATGGCATTTGGTTCCAATCAAAGATCCTTCTTCGGTCTTGGAACAATTTCTTTTGATGTACCAACCTACGAGAGACATTGAAAATAACATGACCAACCACCCCTTTCAAACCAAGCAAATGAATGCAGTCTGAATGTTTGAAAATACCACAAGGATAGGCAACAGAAAAGTTTTTTGAAAAGAGGATTGAAAAAAGCTTTCCCTGTTCCAAAAAGCTCTCACCTTCTGAACAGGGGTTGCATTGAAGAGTTGACCCATTTTCGAACAGAGTCATACAGACAAAAAGCAACATGCCAACCTAGCAGAAAAGAAATTGTTTATGAGAAAAGTAAAGAAACAAAGAAAAAGAGAAAGAAACAAAGAAAGGGAGATAGAAAAAATAGCCTACCTTTACACTGACATGAATACTATGACAGCGTGAAAAAAACACTTCCATCTCTGAATCTGCGACAGGCAAACAGCAAGGGTTATGTTTGTTGTGGAGAGCGAATGATGTCTCTCAAAACTTAACAGTTCTCATGTTTAAATCAACTAGGTTGGGTTTGGCGTGACACCTACAGTACCTAGCCTGACATAGCCCGCCCAACTGGGTTGGGTTTGGCTTGACACCTACAGTACCTAGCCTGACATAGCCCGCCCATAATACGAATGCTCATCCGTATCCATGGTCTGGGAACGGTCTTCCGGGGGCGTGTTTACCCCCTTTGCATGCGTTCACTTGTCAGGTCCTGTCCTGTATTATCAAACAGGCTCAGCGTCTCCATGGAGATTATCTATCACATATTTTACGGCAACCATATCTCAATATTCTGTGATAAAAACTAAACCAATAGTAAAAACTATACATTCTATAGCAAAAGAGGCAGTCTATCTATGTCTATAGATTTTAGTATGTATGTAGTAGTTTTGTAGTATGTCTCTGTGCATGAACGTGTGATGTGTTTGTATGTTTACACAAATCAGCAACTGTCAGGTACATATTTCACTGTCAGTGTGTGTGCGCGCAGGGGAGTACAACTAAATTCTGTGCCCTATACATACAGTATGAAGTGGCCATGGGCCCCCCTCATTCCCTAGAATACAATTCAAGACTCCTCAAGTATGAACCTTAAGGGCTTATTTTATTTTCCTTTATTTATTGATAACTCAGCCTAATACAAAGTTAAGGGAAAGTTGAAGGTCCCTTAGATTTCTTCCCTTAATTTGTTTGCTAAGGTGCTTTGTGCAACAGTTTAAGGAATTCTTAACTAAAAACCCTTAAATTTATTTTTTATATTTATTTTTATAATTTTATACCCTAGAAAGTGAGGTATAAATGTCCAATGTAAAATTCTATTATGACATCTTACTTCACCATCATAATTTACTTAGCAGCCTTTCACTCTCATTCAGCTCACAAGTAAAAAATCTAGGGGTAACTGTTGATCAAGATCTCTCTCTGAATACTGTCCAGGAAGACCTCTGAGATCTCAATATGCTGGTCTCCTTGAAAAAGCGACTATATCTAAATCTATAATCAGGGTATGAGCTTTCTCCTATCAAGCGCCTCTCTTATTATGGAATTCTATCCCTCACTACATTCACGAAGCGGACACTCTTAAAACCTTTAAGTCTAGACTTAACCTTCCTATTTGACATCTCCTATAGTTAGGGATGGTACATGGCATATCATCACTCCCCATGGGCTTTTTGGGAAGGGCTGCCTCTGCTGTTTATCCCTGGGGGCAAGGTGGCCACTGACCATCCCTATTGGGCTGCTGAGCTGCCGTACACCTACCTTTATGCTGTGATAGCCTAGTGCTGCCACTTACTGCACAATTGTATGACTCTCTTTCTCCTCATTTCTCTCCCTCTCCTCAATCTGACATGTAATATATGACACACTTATGTCATGAAGCGATAGCCTCCTAGACTGGCCTAATTCTTTTGTTTCTTCTGTTTCTTCTGCCCCTACATGCTACAATCATCCCGGCTGAGTGTTGAGCCTCCCGTCTGCCCCTACCTCCGGACCAGCCTCCTTTCCTCCCAGAGGCCCCATGATGGACCAGGCCTTGCTGGCCTCCCTGATGATTATTGAATTCAGGGGCGGTCCTACCCTTTTTGGAGCCCTGGGCGAACACCTTATCTGACCCCCCCCCCCCCCCAAAAAAAAACAACAAAACAAAAAAAAAAAAAAACAACAACAACATAATAATAATGATAATTAATATTATTGTAATTATTATAATTAATAATAATAATGACGCAGCACACCTCATCGTATTATCATGGCCTAGAACAAGAGGATAGAAATAACAAAACAAAGTCAAATAGCCATTGCTGCTAATTTCCATTTTTTTGTATTTTTTGCAAAACTCTTATGGTACTTATGGTAGCTATTAGTTACTCTACTATATGCATGTCTAGCTTCTACAGCGAAGGAGACGATCTGAACCCCAAACTCCTCCCCTTTCTTGTGTGTGAGACTTCAGCACTGAAGTCTGAAAGCAGGCAAACCTTAAGGGATTTGGGTTGTTCATTTTCTACAAATGGGTGATAGAAAACTCTTCTGTTCAAATTATAGGTCTATATCATAATGTGTAGTGATTGTTTTGGTTTAGTTTTATTTTTTGAGCTCTTGATTATTAGATGGAACTCCAGCAACCAAGTTTATAACACCAGATAGATATTTAAAAATGGGGGGCGATCTTTACACCGAAATTGAACGCCCTCATTCTCAAGCAAATACATTACAAGTGGTACCATTGCATGCGTCTGGATGTCTACTTTAATTTGATACCAAATACTTCTATTTTAGGCGGAGATATACCAGTACCAAAGCTTCCAAAAGACAATGAAGCAAAACCGGATCACCCGCGATTGTAATTTTCGGCGCTCGCGTGCGCAATAATAATTTAAAAAAAAAACTTCGGAGTGCCCGTGATGCCGCCCTCCAGACGATGGCGCCCTGGGCGACCGCCCATATTGCCCATGCCAGAAACCGCTCCTGATTGAATTGAATTATTAGTAAGCGAAGGGAGTTTTTCCTTGCCGCTGCTACTCATAGGCGCTCCCCGCCTGTAAAGCGCCACGAGACAATGTATTGTATTTGAGCACTCTACAAATAAAATTGAAGCCATGACTGCATAATAACTGATAGTCATTGCTCATAACACCCACGTTTCTTGAAATCTTGGTGGGAGCTTAACCTATCTTAACCTATGACATCACATACATCACCTATGAACATTAACACTGGCAGTCTTGGTACATTTCTGGTTCACATGCACATTGCATAGGTAAAATGTCAAAGACCAGATCACATGGTCTATTCAATCCAGCCTGTGGAGCCTTCTCAAAAAAAGAATATTCCCAAAAATCATCATACAACAGACAACAAACAAAAAAACAAACAACAAAGGAAAAGAAACCCCACCCACCTTCACCTCCCCATTGGTCTACCACTAGTCTTATAGTACCTATGCAAAGAGAGATGCATATCACATTCAAATTCACACATTTAGAAGATGCTTTTATCCAAAGTGACTTACAAAAAAAACTGATAGTCATTGCTCATGACGCCCACATTTCTTGCATTCTTGGTGGGAGCTAAGGCTAAAGACAATGGTGACATCCCAATTGTTAATTTGGTCCATATACAGTAATAATGACATTCAAGGGGGGCATTACAAACAAAATGCGTGTCAGCATCATAGCTATAAGAGACTGAGATGGTAAAGAAGGTCAGTTATCACTTTAAATTCACACATTTAGAAAATGCTTTTATCCAAAGAGACTTACAAAAAGATCACCTGATAGTCATCGCTCATGACACCCATGTTTCTGCAATCTTGGTGGGAGCCAGAGATAGGAGTCTATCTTAACCTATGACATTACATGGATCATGTATGCACATTAACACTGGCACTCACACACAGAAATATTGTGAATAAACTGTATGTTCAGTTTTTATCAATCATCAACAAATACAAGGTGTTTCATGTCCTTCTTCAATGAAATCAGTTTATTTAAATTCACCTTTCTAATTCCAATATTCATTCACCCAGTCAGTGAGGGGGACACCAACCATGGCATAACACTTAAAAGTGATAGTTTGGCATCATTCAAGCATAGTGCTGTTGCAGGAGCCTCCTGACTGCGCAAGATAGTGAGTGGAACGAGAGAGTTTGAAGCGACATAGATCAAACTCAAACACAGATGGGAACGAGTAGTTTACATTCAGTCTTCATCAACAAAATCCTTCGTATACGAAAGTAGGCAGGTGGTGTAAACTGCTGTTATTTGATGGTGCTATTTGATATTTAAGTCTAGTGCAATCAGCAAGAGGGCTATGCTTGATGCCGGACTATCATTTTACAACTTCCACTATTAAAAAAATAACAATTCTATGCCTTAATACAATATATGTATTACAAAAATGTTCAAAAAATAACAATTCTATTCCTTAATACAATATATAGAGTGTTTCTCAAAGTCGAGAATGCTTCCTGGGTAGCACACTCGCCTTGGAAGTCGTACTCTTCAAAAACGAGGTTCCATCAGTGCATCCTTGAAAAATCTATGAACAAAGGCCTCTGTCCTCACTAGATTTTAGAAGGATGCTTGACTTTGGAACAGTACTTGGCGACAGATAATGACGTGGAATGCTCGAAAAAGCAGCCTTCCAAGCATGCTTCCTCGACTTTGAGAAACACTCATAAAAAAATGTTCAAATACAACAGTTATGCATTGTACAGTAAAACTAATACATTCTTTCAGCAAATAAAAGGCATGTTTTGATTCAATAGAATTATTCAAATTTGTATACTGTAGCAATTTACCATAAATAAAAATTAAATGATGCACAGCATCACAAAAAAAAACAACACTTTTTTTCTCAGAAAGAGGTTTATGCTCCACACGAAACACAAAATGTATTTTGTATTGTCACAGTTAATTTGTTAAATTGTCACTTTAATAAAAAAATAACAATAACAAAAGTGAAGTGTGTGAAAAAAAATGACGCTGTGAGAAGTGGAGATGGAGATGAGTAAACAAGTTGACTTTTTTTTTTTTTTTTCAAAGGTAAACGATGCTTTGTTTAGCAGTTTCCAGGCAATTTCACTCCTTGTCATAAAAAAAATGGTTGCAAAGATGTGAAATACACTATTAATTTTTATTTTCACATATGTTGAAATGCAGTAAAAGTGAAATGGCAGTACTGAGGTTATGTAGTCAAATGGCATTTACAGCCAAATGGCTTTCAAAGACCAGGCTCCAGGCACTTTACCAGACACATTACAGTATAAAGTATACCCTTAATTCAAGCATCAAGGACATTATGGGCGTACGCAAAGAAAAATGTTTGTAAACAAAGTAGGCTACCAGGCGTCTGTTTCCCAACAGCATAGTTGCTAACTTAGTTGCAACTTAGTTAGTTGTCAATGGGAAATTGCATTGCAACCAACATAGTTGCTAACTTAGTTAGCAACTAAGCTGTTGGGAAACGGACCCCAGTTCTCATCTTTTTGGCACTGTAATATTGCAGGAAATCCTATGTAAAAGTCATTGTGTTGCTGTGACAAAAAAGGGTGTAACCCCATTATATTTCACAGGCCTTGATATGTTCTCAATGCCCTAGTTCTTGTGTAGGGCCCCTGAAAATTAGCCTGACTAATGAGCCGACTGTTGACTCCGTCACAGTCTGGAACAATGCAATTGATATGACGTATCCTCTCACCTGGCTCTCACTTCCGCATTCAGCAGTAACAGATCGCTAGCCAATTCCAATTTATTTTGACATCGTAGCGGCATTAAGTCCTCAAGATCATGAATGTTGATGTCATGTACCAATTTTGTCAAGGTAATTCGAATGTAGGGGGCAGAATAACGAACGCGTTCAGGCAAGTTAAGAGACATCGCTCTAAACTGTGAGCTGATTGGCTAAACCGTGAGCGAACCGAAGTAGGCGCTCTGGTCCAGACTAGTACGGAGGTAAAATTCATTTTAACGTAAGTACGTAGGATGGCGCTGCCAGGCTACCTGAAAATGCCATGACCGAAGTACCATTCAATGTGGAGCTTCCTGAGTGTTTTGAATATAGCAATCTGGATGTGTCAGATCAAGTACCCAAGGCAAGCTCATTGAAAGCCAATTGTGAATTCAAACAGAAGAACCACTCAGAAAAACCTCAGGTGCAAGTTTGAAACATGTTTATGCAGGGAAAGAACCTGCATAGCTTCAGTAGCACTGGTGTTTAATTTTAAGTTAAATGTCAAACAGATGATAGTGTTTAAATTTGCATTTACCTGGTTTTAAAAGAAAACAGGCACCAAACCGCAGGCTCAAAGCCAAAGCTGTGATGACAACACAAAGGAAGCAAAGAGCAGCCAACCTAACAGCATAAAAAGACATTAGAATAACATTTAGAGTGACTAATTCAAGTATTGAGTTCCCACAAATTCCTTTTACTGTACTGACTTGTACAAAAAGACTTACATCCATATTGCTTCAGGTGACAGGCTCGTAGGTGTTGCTGTTGCAGACAGGACTGTACTTGCTGTAACTCCTGGTGTGTCCAGTGTCGTCATCACTTAAAGTATATCCACATTAGAGTTTTGTATTAGATTAGATAACACTTTGCCATAGGAAATTCAAGCATTCCATAACATCCACAAAATATAAAAATGCTAAGAAGTTAGTTCCTGTCAAGTTGTAAAGTGTGGAAGTGCTGATATTGACATGTGCAAAGGAATGCCATGGTTACCATAGTGCAACAAAGTGTCAGTGTCAGTACAAGTATAGTCAGCACATAAAAATAAAATTCATAGTATAAAATAACACAGTAAGCTACAAGAACACTCGGAGAGCGCAGACCTCCGCCAAGGCAATGTGGTCACAGACGCAATATAGATGTTGTGGATCACTGATCACCAACAACATTGTATCAGTTGTTACTTGTCCCAATACACAAGTTGTCGGAAAATGTAATCCAAATCCGTTCAGTATTTTCAAGTTATGTGATACACAGACAGACACACACAGACACCAGCGAAAACATAACCTCCTTGGCGGAGGTAATAATTACAGAAACAAAGCACAATGCATGGTTTCAGTGCGATTTCACCTTTATCTCAAATTGTCCAAATAAATAAATAAATAAATAACAACATATTATTTTTATGTTATAACAAACAAACAAAATATGAAATTTCACATTCCAACCAATGACTGATAAGATGGTTGAGAGTCGCAAACTTACTCACATCCTTCTCCTAACCATCTTGTCAGTGATTGGCTGGAACCTGGTTTGTTATATTTTGGTGCACAACCTGTGCCCAAAGTGTTTGTTTGACGTTCACAAACAGGGGGCATGTCTATGTATGCACATCGTGGCCATCATGTGCATCTTTCAGGAGCTTCTTTTCATCATTCAATCATCAAAATACATAAACACTGCACACTCAATACATTGTGCTCATATAACTTTTTAAAAATCAAAAAATAAAAAAGATGAATTTTATCCATTGACCCACAAACCTTTTTCACAAGTGTTTCTTGAGTCTTGTGGAGTGTAGCCTACTTCACAACCACATTTGGTGTTGGACCATTTGGTGCAGTTTGCCAGTATTCTCTGACCTTCCCCTGTGAAGGCATTCAGAAAGGACTGTTGAATTAAGACATGATTAATAAACACATGATTGGACCCAGTGGCTGGGTTGGGAGTTATGTCACCCACACTTTTTCCAAGACACACACTTTTGTTAGATTAAAATGATTCAAGAATGTCAACAGAAATTCTACAAGTGCAAGAAGGAACTGAACTGAATCCACAATCTGAGACATACAACACACACACACACACACATACACACACACACACACACACACACACACACACACACACACACACACACACACTAACACACACACACACAGGCTCAGGCTATGTTAATACTGTAGGTCGGTGTCAACAACAATGGAACAAAAATTGATTGCTTGAACTCAAAAGTGTGTGTGGTGTTGATAACGTATCCAGCATGGGTTTGGGAAGAATCATTGTTACGTCAGCATCTATGATATCTATGCAGATTGTGTATGGGATACAGAGGTAGCCTAGGGTAACCTGGCATCTGAGATGAAAAACTTTTAGTTTAATTTTTCTGTGGACATTCCAATTTTCTTTTTTTTCTTTTTTAACACCGGGTAGCATTAAAATATGTACTGTAAGGTTTAGCTTCAAAAATCGAGGAGAAAGTGGGGTTTCTTTTATTTTACCAGGGTCAGATCACCAAAATCAGGGACTGTCCCTAGAAATCAGTGTCATCTGGTCGCCCAAAAGTAGCCTGCAGTATAAAGGTTTTCTGTAGAAAAAAACATCCATCATCCTCTATCTGGCTTCTCACTTTTTGGCCCCCTTGTCTGAAGGCAGATGATGTGAAAGCTCATCAATCCCTCACAGGATTAAAACAATATTTATAGGAATACTACATAATACATATACTATACTGTACTCTATTTAGTAGACAATGGGCCTGTGTGAGGACTTCTGGTACATTCAATTGACCTTCTGCAAGTGACGTATTAATAGTTCCCGCCACGGCTGTGGACGGCAAACTTGGCTATCGACTAAGTGAGTTTCAATGAGACGCCTCCAGCAGTTCACTGATTTCAATAGGATATATGCCTTTTTAAGTCTATTGCTTACATTTCTTGAATAAATTAACTTCTTGAAGATTCATATAAATATCCTTCAATTCATTACCTAAAAGTTTAGTAGTATTTTAGCGATCGTTTTGACATGCACACACCCGATTTTTCCCATAGCAACGCCCGTTGCTATAGACTCAAATGTGTTAATCAGTCGTTTTTATCGTCTTTTATTCATAACTTGCCTTCAGACCATCGACAAATCACTTGGACGACATCACAGACGGTATACTGTTACTACCATATTCAAATTGTTGCAACAGATAAAATAACAAAGCCACAGGAGAATATTTTATACTTCGCTGCACAGGTTGTAAATGGACTTCCGCCGTCCAAGACGATAGATCACGTGGTTACGATGACGTGCTTGCAAAAGGTCAATAGCTGATAAATATTTCCCTACATAGTGGAGCCACATTGTCTCTGCAACTAAAAAAACTAAAAAAAACACACTCACCATTACACCTCGAACATGGCTTACATTGGGTTGCAGTACGAGCTCCTGTTCTGGTAATGGAGCAGTTTCTTATAATGTAATGACCTACAGGAGAAAAAATAAATGTGCTTAACCAAGAATTGCTGCCATAATCGAAATTCTTTGTATAAATTTGAAGTATAAACTTCCGCTCACTGTCTATTTTGCAAGCAACTTAATTTTTAACACACAATGTCTCAGTTCTTAGTCAGGTTGTGGTGCTGACAGAATGTATAGTGTGTGAGAGTTTATACATCACTCTGAGATATAGACCACTAGGCACCACCAACACATCTACGTGTTCTACGTGACATCTATGTATTTGTAAGAGGTATGCAAAAGTTTTGGATATGGCCTAAATATCTGAAAAACAAATCAATGTTTGGCAGGAGACAGCAGAAACCACTTTCCCTGTTCTATCTTGCACTCACCTTTATCACAGAGACCACAATTTACAGAGTGCCCGTTATCACAATGAGCTGTAACGACTATCACTAGCAACATGCCAACCTGACAATAGAGAATAAAAAAATAATTAAATGAAAAAATTAATTTATTTTAAAAGAGATATTTGGTGTGAATGAGTCAATAGCCCTGTTGTTCCAGGTACCTGAAAGCTGTCTTTAGGAAAAAGAACAAGATAATTTGATGCTATTGCTACAGTACATAGACCAAATAACAATTTAATGCTGACTGAATTGGGCATAATGAAATGAAATTGAAGGTACGTTGTTATGCCCCTTTCACATTGTGTTAGTTGCCTGTTCACTGCAAGGTCTACTGTATGTTGTATTAAATTTTCTTATCAATTGTCCTACCTACAGCTCTTGGTTAGTTTGAGTAACAGGGATTGATTTACACTGGATTTCTCCTTTAAATAATTAATTACAGTTACGAATAAAAAAAAAACAAAGTCATAAGCCTACCTTCAAAAAGACACAGTGTGATGAAAACAGCTTGGAAAAAACACCTACACAGCCTGAAAAAAACAGGGCTACCTTAGAGACAGCCATTGGTCAAACAGGTCTATGGAGAACTCAACACTTATCCCAAAATTCTTCACAATTCTGACACCTAAGTAACTTTGCTATGACACCGTGGTTCACCTGGGTTTTACTTTATACTGTAGGCACAACACACGAGGAGGGGCTCTACTATGTCATCAGGCACCATACTGTAGGTGGAGCCTAACAGGTCTAGCCACTCTGTCTCTATGGAGATAAACTTACAAGCTATACTATAAACCATTATCATGTTTACTTAAGCCACAGGCTTATTAATAATCATGCACAGCATACCCACATCACCACACTGTACGATGATAATGAAAAGAAAAAAAATCTTTTGATCAACTGCAGTCAATATTTGAAAAAAAAAAGTTAACTAACTAGAAAGATAAATTACATTGAGACTGAATTAACTGAATCTGAAATCTGAAACTGAAAACCTAATGAGAGTGATGTGTTTATGTCACTTTTCTCACACATTTTCATTATTACCTGATGAATAAAGAAAGGGAGAGAAAGGAATGTTGTTTTCTGTGACTGTCTGACAGGGTACAGGCACTGTATGTCCTAGCTTTCGGTGGGTAATATTCAATCAAGTATCAACTTGCATTACAGAAATAACATCTGGAAATAGCATCACAGTCATAATATATCCTCTGTGGTAAGTTCAAAAAACCTGGGTCAGGCTGTGTGTCTATGTGCGTCTTAGCTTGTGTGCACTGATAGTATGTCCTGTGAGTGTGTGTCTATATGCTCTTGTCTTGTGAATCTGTGATTGCGTGTAAGTCAGTCAAAACAGTTAGGCAGTCAAAACTGTGATAAGGCTTCATCAAAATTTTTACTATGGAGCTCCCCCTTGCAATTTACAGCAACTCCTCCCATTCTCACTGATACAGGGGGGTTTCTTTATATGCTGAAGGACAAGTTTGACAATTTTGAAGAGTTGAAGGTGCAATGTGAGTTTGCAGGAACTCATATTGCACCTTTAAGATGACTGACCAGGTAATATATGATTTCATGAGACTGACTTTGACTTTTGGGTTTATTCTTCAGTGAGACACTGATGGATAAACTTCAAAATCAACCTGGCAGCAGAGGAAATTATGCAAAAGTTGTGTGTGAAAGTTCTTTACGTTTTGTTTCACTCTCACTGTAGAGGGAAAGAGAGAGGATGAGAGCTTTTTCTTTTTTGGTTTTGATTCATAGGCTGAAGTACAAGTCTTTCAATGTCCATGGCTTTGTTTTGTGTTCAATCAAGTCCCAAACCACGATTATGCAATCCTTGAGCCAAAAGGTTTCGTCTTTCAATTAATCTGATCCAAACTGGTGAAATGTAATGACGCCCCGAGGTTAAGCACACAGTAAAACAACTATTGTGTCAATCATCTTAATCTGAACTCAAAGACTATTAAATCCAAATTTAGCACACATTTTGTACACTTCTTTGAAAGGGAACATCTCAAAAACCACAAAAAGTCTAAGATGTTAAGTCTGTCGTTTTAAAATAACAATTGATTAAAAACTATTCATCCGCATATCAATTTTTACTTGTAATCACGGGCCAAATGCATTGTTTATGAAAGCTCAACCCACTGAGACTGGTTAAACGCCATTAGCAAAACATGATATGACTTGTTAATACTTGCATCATGTACCTGCACGGCATATGAACAACTTTCACCAGGCTCACATTTCACTAGCACAGGAGATTAATTTGATCTCACAAGTGAAACTGTGAGTCAACAGGATGATTTCCACAAACAAACAAAAAATTATCCCAAAAAAGGCTAATTCCATTAATCCTCGAAAGAGTGGCTTGGTCGGTACTGAGGATCATTTTGAAGATCATTTTGGAACTTTAACATCACTAGTACTTTCGATCAAAAGATGTCCATAAATATATTGACCCAGTGTTAGGCCTACTTTGGACCACATAACTATAATTTACTTCTTTTAAAGTCCCCACTTAGGCTATATGATTTAACTAAAATTTTAACGTTTGTTGTACCCCTTATATACTCGTTGTACCCTTTCATGAGCTTGGCCCTGCCTCTAGTCGAAGATGCTGTATTTGCAAGATCTGCACATCAGATTTCTTAAAAGCACTGTCAATGTGCTCACTCCACACACAAATATCTGACTGGCACTCCCTCTGGGAGATTTTAACAGAATTGTAACTGAACCTGCATGCTAGATATTCTATAAAATGACCACAGATGGGCTGTGTAAAATGTTACACTATTTTGAACAGAGCCACTTATACTTGAGTAGAACTACAGCTAAACGTACAATATACTGTATACAAGTATGTGGTGTTTGCCTGTGCATAGAACTTGTCCGGCAACCCCAACCTTAGTTTTAACTTTAGCATAGGCTGATCAATAGGGCGTTTCATTTTTTGCGAAAGTTCTCAGATCACACTCTTCTTTAAACCAGTGAATCTCCCACATGATCTGATCATACCCCCCCACCGTGGTCTTTTTTGACCTATTCACCCTATGGGGAAATGCCCATTTCCGGCTAAAAAAATGACTTAGAAAGATAAAAAAATTATTGAGTGTTCAACTAAAAACATGTTTCTAGGGGTTTCTTTGGGTGCTGGTTTCATTATGATGGTTTTGTAGTCATTAAATGTGCGGTTGACATGATAGTTTCACATTTTGGGTTAATATCCATTAAAATTCTGTATTTTACAGTATGTGCTACCTATAGTCAATGAATTCAAATTCAGTGCAAAACTATTCTTTGTTTGTCATGAAAAATATATTACTTAAACTTGTGTAAAAAAATGTATAACATCATTGCTACACAACAGAATTGCTACATTTACTATGTAATATAAGCCTATAACCACTTACTCTTGCTGTATGATGGACAGCTTCAAATTTCCTCCTTCAACCTGCTCTTTGAAAAGGTAGGAACATGTCTGTGATGTGACTCAGTCACAAGGATATTCTCTCTGTGAGAGTCACTTCTGGACACATTTGCAAAGTCCTGAATGTCTTTGATGGTCCTCTTGGCTGCATTGCTTACAATGGATACATTGCGGACAACAGAAGACATTCTGAGGAAATCGGCATCACCTTCTCATTGCTCAGGGCCATTCTGTTGTGTAGCAATGATGTTATACATTTTTACACAAGTTCAAGTAACATTATATTGTTTGACAACAACGAATAGTTTTGCAATGAATTTGAATTAATTGACAATAGTAGCACATTAAATACATAATTTAAATGGAAATTAACCCAAAATGTCCATTTATGATGTCAACCTCACATTTAATGACTACAAAATAAATGAAACCAGCACCCAAAGAAACCCCTAAAAACATGTTTGTTTGAACACTCAATCATTTTTATCTTTAAAAAGTCATTTTTTTAGGCAGAAATGGGCATTTCCCCATAGGGCGAACAGGCCAAAAAAGACCATGGTGGAGGGGTGTGATCAGATCATGTACTGTGTGATCAGATCATGTGGGAGATTCACTGGTTTATAAGAGAGCATGATCTGAGAACTTTCACAAGACAAAAACGCCCTACTGATCAAGTTAACGTTATGCCAATGCGGAAGTTGGTTCCCAGGAAATGGCTTCCCATTCCTTTTTTAGCAATCAAAAATGGTCTCAGTCTAACCAGCTACGGGGTAAACAGGCACCACTTAACCTTTTATTTTGAGAGGGAAAACTGAAGAAAAGACGGATAAAGGTGAAGGTACACGATGAATAGGCCTACTTATTCTGGCTCCTGAGTAAAGGAACTAGTCCAATAAATCATTCCGAGCAATATTATTTTTACCATTTATAGGCTAACAATATGTTGCAGAGCCCTGTATTGAATTAAGAACATCAAAATGACTTTCAACTTTAAATTTGTGGAAAACTTATTTTACCTGATCGTTCCTCCCTCCTCATTCCAAACGCCATTGTATGTTTCCAGCACGGACACTCTGCGGGGGTTGCAAAGGGAGAAAATGTTGTAAGGGGAAATTGCACATAGGTCCTCACAATCCTTTGTGCGAGTTTCAACAACTTAATCCAAGGACTTTTCTATGACCATTACGATTGAACTTTAAAACCTATGTTACTCCATTTCTGGAAAAGAAAATGCAGTTTCATGGGATCTGAAATGAGACAGATTAAACTACTGTGTAGGTACAATATGTGTGAGAGAGTATCTGTACAGAAGCAGTAGGCCTACACTAAGACAGGACTGAAATAACAGACAAAGCCAAAGGGCAATATTCATAATCAAATATTATGGTAGACCGTGTAAGGAAGTTTTGCAGGAGACAAGAAAGAAATCACTACACTCCCCATCATTCCGCAGTGTAAAACTTCGCCTTCAATTTGGAGGAGATTCCCGTTGCAAGATAATCTGTTGTAACAACACAGAAGTCCCATAAAATCCCACATGGTTCAGACAGCGTTCTGACAAAATGGCACCAGTTGATAAAACATGTTTTCAGGTAAAAACATATTTTAAGCGCAAAAAAAGGTAAAACGTATTTTAAGCGCAATCTACTCGCAGTAAACTGTAGGATGTAAGTCACTGTGATGTACTCAAATAATTAAGAGGCCCAGTGAACTACCGTTAGGTCATAAACTTAATGTTATCTCTCGCAATAACTTATGGGACAGGCAGTTCCTTCACTTTTCGCCAAAAATTCGTACTCAGATTTAGCCTGGCGAATGCCAAACTAAAATCACAAGTGATATTTAGTCTGGGGACCTACCTATTGCATTTCTCGTAGCGGAAGCATCGTTTACAATTGTCCATAGCCGTTTATTGGGCGCTACGAATGTCTATCAGCGTCTGTACATACCTCGGAGCCAATACCAGAGCCACCACGTGACGTAAAATGCAATCAAGGGCCGTACAAATCCCTTTTTGTTCTGCGATTGGATACCGAAAGCAAGCGAGAAAAACGGCCATGGTCACCATGCTCCTCTGCAGAGTGAAATGAAATAAGCACGCAAAGGAGCATGGGAATTCCCAGGCTAACTCAGATTTGTACCCAGCGACTTTTTCCGTTCACATTTTAACTCAGAGCAGAAGGTTACGCGGTCATCACCCACCCAGTTGGTTAGGGCGAGTGAAGGCTTTAAGCGCTTTAAAACCAGAGTTTTCGGAAATGTCAATGGCGAAAATGAATGGGCAGCATGTTTCCTGGAACCTGAGGCGATTTTTTGAAGGGGCCAAACTGGGTGGGGCTTGCATGGAGTATTGCAGGACATCTGCAGCGGTCATATCTACTCTACTTTTTAACAGGATCAGATTGTGTGTCTACAGTACTGTATGTGCACAGGCATGTGAGCGTTTTATGTTTCTTTGTGTACAAGTGTAAGTGTATGGACAGACCAGGGCAGTGTGAAACAGGGATAACCTCATCACGCATGGCTTCACTCGAATTGGCTATCACCGGGTCGCATCGCTCCTCATTTGCATAGACTTCCAGTCTATTCTGGGCTCGCCCACCAGGCAACTTGTCGCTGGTCGCTTGCTCTCACGTAGCCCAAGTCGCTAGTCCAGGGGCGTAGCTAGGCCTTTTTTACTAGGGCACGTGCCCCAGTAAAAATCAGCTGTGCCCCAGTAAAAAAAAAAAGTAGGATTTTATTTAATAACAACCCGTTTTCGGCGTGCGCAGTATATATGCGAATTGAGATCGAGTGAAAGAGAATGGGTTTGTAATTCCAAATGTTATACGTGTGTCTTATCTCTGGTCTGAGACACTCTTTCCAGTCATATGTACATCTGCGCATCTGGATTGGTGTGCCAAACGGCGATGTAGGCTGAAGTTATACACGAAGTTCCTATAACAAAAGTAGCTGTACATGCTGTGCATTTCTATTGATATAAAACATTACAGGAAACCAGGACAGAGGCAGGGCCTCTGATGGATGAGGATAGGTACAATTCTGGGTGTCAATGCTGCTAGGTTTGTAATGCGTTAAATGCTAACTTTAGGTGAATTTACTTTTAATTTATGATTTTTTTATTAGACTAATTAATTCACGACAGATACAGCCATGACGCCAAAGAACAAACTCATAAGGAACCCATTAGTCATAGTTAATGACCGTGGTTGTCAAACTGGGGTACGAGTACTTAGATGGGTTCTAAGTGGTACAAATTGATCTGTGCATGGGTTCACAGCTCATATCAGCATAAAGATAATATAGAAGGTCTTATATGAAAACTATTCCTATACAACTAGCACATTGTTGCGGACAAATATGCAATATTTGTTCACATTTTGTTAATGTTGCAATGATAACACATTATAGCGAAATATCTGTGGTCCAGGGGTACTCGGCAGGACCAGAGTATCAGGAGGTACACAGCAATGGTTTAGGACTTTGAAAGTTACAAAAAAACAAGGCTATTTTGGATTACACTAAATGCAACTATGGACAGAACGGTAACAGAGAAATTTTAATACGTTAATACAGTAAGCTAATAGGCCATGTCATCTGGTTTAAAGGAATAGTTGTGGATTTCATACCAGACTGGCAATTATTATCCCGATTTAGCCTAGCCTCAACTAGCCCTAACTTTTGTTTTTTTATGACAACAGAAATCTTCCCTCTCATTTCAATCTGATTAGGAGAATTAATAATATTGGCAAAACACTACATTCATAAGTCTACATTTCAGAATATGAAACCTAATTCTATAGAATGTTGAACAGTAACCATCTAGCAGTACAAGAATGCTGTCAACACACACACACACACACACACACTTTTTGTGATTTACAATGTGTTTTTATGACCTTTTATATATGTATTCCTCAATGCTTCATTGATCAAAAAAAAAAAAAAGGAAAAGTTAAGCAGGCTAGTTGCACTAGTGCACACGCTTAGAGATGCTAAAATAAGCTTAGGCTGTGTGTTGTATATGTGTTGTGTGTTGTATGAGAAAGGGTACAGAAAAAGGGATAGCATTTAGTATTCTCCTGTATTGTTCAGGAAAACAGCAAAAATGTCTATATCATCCAATTTGGTGTAGGCTATACCTTTAATTTGCATCACTGCCACTGCCTGGCCAAGATCCAACTTGAAAATAATGTAGGCTAACTCTGTAAAGATAACAGCTGTACTGCAGCTCTTTCAGTGGTGACAATTAACCAAAAGTAGTTTCTTCAATTTTTGTCAAAATGTCAATATATGGTGTTGATCGCAACATATCACCACAGAATAAAACGATAATTGCAAACCTGTGTCCCCACCAAAATGGAGTACACGGTGTCGAATTTCCACATTCACCAACATGGCAGTCGTACATGGCTCGCTTTACTCAAATCACGTGGCAGTGCCCTCCCCGGGGAGCACTTCCGGTGGCGTTTCCTGTGTTTGTAAACTGAGAAAGGCTGGAACTCGGGCGACGGCGTAAAAAATACAACGGTTTTTTACAACAAAGGTAAGACCATCGAGACGTTTTCTTTGGTTCTTATATTGCATCATGTTTAAAACATGAAGGTTACAATCACATTTTTATTAATCTGATGCGACCTGCATTTTAGAAAAGATCCGATCCCCCACGACTCGATAGACAAGGGGAGGGGGTGTACGCAGCGAGCGTCTTTATCGAGAGATCTACGTTATTTCAGTTACATAGCGATAATCGTCACACGGTCATTTTAGTCAATAGTCGTGTATTTGTATTGCCTTTTACTAGTTGTCGTTGTTCTATAATTTGTTGCATGTTCTGATATTCAAATAGATTGCATTTTGAAGCCGATATGGATGTGTGATTTATGCGTGGGAGCAAGGGTGGCTAGTTAGCACTAGTAGCTAGCGAGCATTTAGCTAGCCAGCTCCCCTACGTGGAAACGCTAGACTAGCCTTTTGACGTTGGAAATGCTAACGTCTGTTAGCTGATATTCCTCTTCATTGAATGCAGGCTTCCTTCACAATGACGGAGTAACGTTAGACAACTCTGGATCGAATAGGATATTAGTATTAATGCATAGACACACCTGAGGTTGGTATTTTATCATCTGATCATTTGTTTGTTTGTTTTCATTGTTTTTTAAGCATTTTGATGAATGTGTTACCGATGTTTTTTCAATCAGGCGAAAAAATCCATGAGCTAGTCGGCTAGTGGCCTGTCAGCAAGTTAGCTATGATAGCTAGGCAACTTGGCTTAGCTAATGCTAGCTGTCTGCCCTTCCCAATAGGAAAATTACGGTCTACATACATCCGAAGAAAAAAACAACCATTTTGCTGTGCAATATCTCGAAATGTTGTTGAATTTCGAGAGGTTGGTTATACTCAGTAAAATTTGTAACTATATGTGAATTTCTGGAAATGAATAACACGATGAAGCTTTTGGGTGTTGTTATCGTAATGTGAACAGGCCTTTTGCATGAATTAGACCTTGGTGATTTTTCCACGGACTAACGTTAGCTCAACATGAGATCAAAATTCGAAGAATCTGCCATCTTAATTTCATGCATGGTGAAACATTGCTTTTATAACCTTAATTTCTACATGTGTGACGGCCTTGAAACTTTTGACGTATTTCCAGTATATTATTTGGATGTGTAGTTGAAGATACACTGTTTTCGTGCTTATCAAAGAATAACCCGAGGTCATTGAGATAAGGCTGCTACACTCTGCCAGCGGCTGCTCTTGTTTCCAACTATTACACCAGCCATTTTCTGTAAATACTTTTCATCATTTACAGATCTAAATTACATTTTCCTTTTATTAATTTACATAGTTTAATTGGGGTGACTAGATTTAAATGTTTGGATGTAAACAAAATAAACTGTTCTAAAAAGTGGAAACCCAGCCAGTATTGTTAACCCAAGTGATATCCCTTACTTGTCTCTGCCATAACTAACACTCAGGATTTTACAGGATTTTGGTACCAGATGATTGAAGTGGGTGTGGCCATTTGACAAACAGTCCATCCTGAGTGACGGCTCCTTCAACCACCTTGTCCCCACCCCTTTCCCCACCCTCTCGCACCCGGTTCCCACTGCGATGTCTCATCTGCCTAGCAGCTCAGTCCGTGACCATATGAAATGGGTCTGTCCTCAACTGTCCACAAACTATGTAAATGAATTACAGAAACGCACCAAAATACTTTCAATATACATCCTACTTTTACTATGTGCTGCAGTAACAAAATATGTGCCACACTTACTGCATTTAGAATCAACATTTTTTTGTCTAACTAAAAAAAAAACAATATTGTCTTTTATTAATGTTAATTAATTTCAATCACCTACAAAAAAAAAATCAGCACATTTTTTGAGTAACTCTCTAGTATCCTCATCTCAATGGCTCACTAAATGGATCAGGGTTGTCTTGGCTGAATTCTACCCCCCTGTGTCACTCCTCTTAGGCGGGCTTGCTTGGCTGTGAAGCAGTTCTCTCCAGCATGGCTCTAATGCAGGCTAGTTCCATGGCTGCTCCTAAGAAGATGATGGCACCATTGGGTCCTGCCCCAGGCCATCCTCCTCCTGGACAGAGGGATATTCAGGACCGTGGACCTCAGGGTCCCATGGTTCTGCCATCCGGAATGAACTGTCCACCTCTGGTTAGGAAACTCTGGGCTTTAATGTTTCAAGTCTGATGAGGTTGCTCATGTGGAGAAAGACAGATGTTGCTGTATTTGTCATATCTAGACATGGCTGATATGCTTATGTCAGTGCCTTTTGAAGTATAGTTGTCTCAATGTAAACTGTTTTGTTAGGTACACAGATGGAGACAGTATGGCTGACTTCACTTGAAATCAGAATCATAACTGTAAAAGTAGTGGACTTCTAAAGTGATCTTGTTTATTTATATTCCTAGGTTAAATGCTCTCATTTATACAGAGCGATTATTTCTACACTTATTTTTTTTTAATGCCAAGGTGGTCAACAACATTTTAGGTGTTTATTCTCAGTTTAACATTATGAAGGATCTTGCTTTTTTATGTTGCCACTGTCATGTTCTTGTAACATTATGGTACAATAGAGAAATGGGCAGACAATCCATAAGGGTGTTTTTTGTTGTTGTTGGGGTGTGTGTCTGTGTGTGTGTGCGTGCGCTGAAATGCCTCACAGCTCCTCCGGAAAGAGGGAGAGTTCGCTGCTCCCCGTCTGCTGGATGAGAAGGAAATGAGAGCCAATGAGGACATGCAGCTGAAAAAGAAGAACAGGAAGTCGGGAACACCCTGTAAAGTGAGGGAGCAGGAGGGGAGGGGAGGGAAGGTCAGTGTTTTTCTCTATTTGACCAGCAGAGAGAATAACATTCTTTGTGGCTGTGTGTGTGTGTGTGTGTGTGTCTAGTGCAAGATTCCACCAGTGGTGTGTTTGTGTGTGAGTGAGAGAGACAAACAGTATTTGGACATTTAAATGCCTGTTTGGGTGTGTTTTTCAGGGTGTATATATTTGTGTGTGTGTGTGTTTGTGTGCCCCACCATGCCTTCTTTCCAGACTCTGTGCGTCCCTGTGTGAGTGGGGGAAGGTGCTAGTTTGGGAGCAGTGGGGGAGGGGGGTTGTGCTCTTTGAAAAGGAAAGGGAGGGGAGGGACGGAAGCACAATAACTGTTATTGTGTGTTCGAGGAGGAGCACCCGCATGCAGTGCCGGCCGAGCAAAGTCTTTAAGTTAACCAAATGTTTGTCTTGTGTTCTGCAATTGTGTCTCTTTTAAAGACGCTGTATTTTAGAAATTTAACTATCTATGATGCCTTCTTTGCTGTCTTTTTTTAAACATAGACACAAATTGTTGCAAGGCATGATGTTTAATTTTATTTACAGTTGCCTTAGATATTAATATAAAGTACAGTATATTGAGTTTGATTTTAAGGAATGTTGAAGTATCTTGGAAGTCAGAAGAGACAAACAGTCTGAATTATTTTAGTTTAATGAATTCAGTTTCAGCCAGGAACCATTATTTGACCTAATGTTGTCCCACAGGCCTTGTAAATACATTCTTGGCACAATAGTCCATTATAATACTGGCACCCTGCTGAGGTCAGAGACTCACTGCATCCATATTTCACATTCTGCATTTAAATATTCATATAAACAGCAAGACAGTAAATCTACGACCATTTAATTGTCCAGGGAACACTACACTTTAAGTTGTTTTAATAGCCTCTACAATCAGTGTATTGATTATTTTTTTGCCACATCAAGTAATACAAATGGTATATTTAAGGATTCAAAATGAGTCAAGCAAATATTAGCATCAGCCCCCCAAAAAATAACCATTAATATTAGCTGGCGATTGACATACATGTATCTATGGATATTCTTTTTAAACCGGTTTTGTATGTTTATCTGCTAGAGTTGTAGTAAATGCTGGGAATGTTCTTCTTTTAAATATTTTAAAATATGCCATCCTAATCTCCCCTCGCACTACTTTATTTAGTTAATTTATTAATTTACCTATTTCGGTGTGGTACCGTATTTGATTGATGCCTTTGTCCAAGCAATATACAATAAATAAACATGTCTTATGAGGCTTAAAAAATGACCATCAAAAACCGATTACTATACATCAAGTACAATAAATATAATGGAAATAACAGTAGCTCTAATAATCACAATAGCTTTAGCAAGGATGACCACAGTTCATTTTTATATAACAACAAAAAAAGTGCAAGATGAACAGAGAAGTCTGATAATGCTGACAAAATATAATGCTTGTTATCAATAGCATGTATGTGTATTGGCTGATTGTGCTTTTATACCAATGCGCATCCAGGTGGTGGTGGTGGATGAGAATGGAAATTGTCCACTGTCCAAAGTACAGAAGAACTTCATCTGTGACCACTGTTACGGAGCCTTCAGGAGTGGCTACCACCTGAAAAGACACATTCTCATCCACACTGGTATGTTTGTGCATAGGTGTTGTATGACAGACCAAGTATAATAGCCATGAAACGTGCTTGGCCACCTTCACACAATTAGCTTCATGTGTCGTAAAAGAATGTGAACTAAATGTGTCTGTTTCATTGTAGGAGAGAAGCCGTTTGCTTGTGCCATATGTGACATGAGGTTCATCCAGCGTTATCATCTGGAGAGACACAGTCTGACTCATACGGGTACGCCAACCTCTCACCAGTTGCGCTTTATTCACAACACAAGATGCCTTGTTGAATTGCAGTTCAGATTCTTTGGCCACAGTTCAGTAATGTTATGATTGTAGAAATATTTTAAGATATTGATATTGGTAAAAGTAAATTGTCTGTGTAAAAACAAACATTTTGTATTGAGAGAAAACAACTTTAAAAACTTTATTTTAGTGTACTAATAAAAATGGGATATGCTGGAAAGAAATGGTATAAAAAATGTCATCTGAGCAAAACAAATCGGCAATTGGGCATTTTATGATGGGTAAACTAGTTTTTGGAGATGATAAACGTTACTGTTTACTACTCAAGAACGTTCAAAAAGACCAAAAAGAAAAAAATTGTAGGAGGTTATACTCTGTAAGATGCCTTGCATTGTAACATTGTTCAATTTTCTCGCAATTGTCAGTAATTTAGCTTTTTTATTAGTTCATTGACGGAAAACAACATGTATTCCTGTTAAATGAGAACTAAGTTGTACTACATCTATTACCTTTCTCTTAGTCAATCTAAACCACTCTATTTTTTTATACTTCCCCTCCAAAATTTTTAACAACACTTTTGTGCAGTCTTGCGGATAACTGATCATTTTCGCCTTTGCCGTACTCACATTAACTTTTGACTGACATCTGACTCAACACATGCTGCTGTAGTGCATTTAACCTCAGCCTGCAAGTGAACTGGCATTCGTCTTTTTTACTCTGCATTTTATACTTGTTTCTGCTCTGTGTAGACGCTCACTAAAGCTGGTACTCTGTACGTTTAGGGGTGAAGCCGTACGCTTGTTCCATGTGTGACAAACGGTTTTTCCAACGTTACCACTTGGAGAGACACAGCCTCAAACATACGGGTATGTGTCCTCCCTTAAAATGGCTCTTATGAAGAGCGTTGCTTAATGAGGGTTTTACTGGACCCCAGCTGTTTAGCCACAAAGATGTTGGCTGTTTTCTTAATCAAGTAGTGATTAATACTTAAAGACCTTGAAGCAGAGCTCATCAAAAAAATATTCCAAATCTTTAAAAAGTAAACGAAAAAACAGTTTTTAGTTGAAGCCTCAGTTTGAGTTTACACTAGGATTTAGGTTCCAGATAATGTTACGATCAGTATCAAGCTGTATCTTTGTAAAGAATTGAGAAGGAATTATCTTGATGCTTGTTTGTTTGTCTTAGGTCATAAGTTTAAATAATTGATTCTAGTTTTGACATTTAAAAACACCCAGCTCTATGGACATGTTTTGTAGCTGATAAGTAGCAGCACCAAAAGAATGTGAGTGTCTACACAGAGGGAAAATCCCAGTTGGATGAACAGGCCGGGTGTCTTTCAGTCTTACTTGTATACTAGTCTATGTGTGTATATATACACAATATATACATTTACTTTCAAAAAATAGCTAGACATTTTGATTATAATTTGGAAGTGACTACATTTGGTAGTGAACATACCAATGATGAGCTATACATTTGTGCCATTTGGTTCCACAGAAAGCAGTCACTGTTTTGTTGCTGCTTTTTAGCAAATGGCTAGTGGATGTTAAAACAAAACAATCAAGAATAACTGATAAGATGGAGAAGATCCTGTAGCTAATATGTTTTGCTCTGTGCGTTTAGGGGTGAAACCGTATGCTTGCACCATGTGTGACATGCGGTTTTACCAACGTTACCACCTTCAGAGACACAGCCTCATCCATACGGGTATGGAGCCTCTTGCCTTACCCCCTTGCACTGTTGCAACCGGCTGCACAGATGCTATGCTTCTATTAAGCCCTTCCATATCTTCCTCCCCCGCATCTTGTACTTTTTGTGTTCAGTCACCCGCTGATTGAATGTAGTCAAGTGACATTTTGTCCTTCCTTCCCACTTTCATTCTTTGACATTTTTTGCTTCTGCAGAATGACAGTTCTGGCAAATTGCTGCTTTTCTGTGCTTTCTCCTTTTAATCTTCAAGCTTTGCGGTTAGCTAATTGCCAGGTTAGACATATCCAGCATGGCATGAGCTCGCATTTGCTGCTCACTTGTATGTGCACAAAAATAGTCCATTATCAAACCCCTTTTCACTTGCAGCAGAATATAGGTATCTTTGGCTGCCACCAAAATTTGGGCTGCTCTAAAATCCTCATTGCAAGCCAAAATCTTGCAGAGTATAACTTCATTCTGAGTGTCTCTTGCTTCTGCTTCCTCACTCACAACTCATCCCATGGCATGTGACTTTAAGGCGCCATTAAAAACTGCAAAAATGCATCCCTTCCCAAGATGTGGGTGTGAAATTGCAGTGCTTTTTTCCCTCCTTTTTTTGTCCTGCTTTTTTTTATGCTGACCCATGCTGCTAGCTAATGTGTTGATGCTCTGTACGTTTAGGGGTGAAGCCCTACGCTTGTTCCATGTGTGACAGGCGGTTTTTCCAACGTTACCACCTGCAGAGACACAGCCTCACTCATACGGGTATGAGTCCGTCAGCCTTACCCCATGCATTGCTGCAAACAAACAGCCCACTCAGACGCCACACCAGAGCTTTGTTGCCCACTTCGGACGTTTTTCCCAATTTGCACCAGACATGGTGTGAAGTTGCAGTGTTAGGCAGTGCTTTATCTAGGTCTGCTGTAAAGCTTTTTGGCTAGCATTTGATTAGCATTTTTTCCCAGCTGCCGATCACTTGCTTGATCATGCCAAACTGTCCGCAAGATGACAATTGACTTTAAACCAAGAAAATTGGTTGCCAAACTTTTTGACAGGTTTTTTTCTTATTTGAATTTTTTTGGGCATTTCCCCCAAAATGTTACCATATTGTTCCAAGTCAAGGTTTTTCTTTGATTGGACATTGTGACGAAGTGGCAACACTGCCTTTTACAGTTAACACATAGCATAAATTGTATGACTGCAGCAAACTCGAGTTTGGATTTGGTTATTCAAAATGAATTATTTTAAAAGCAAACAATATAGATTTTACATCACTGACGATCCAGTAAAGCTAATATCATTCATTATTTTGGTGCTTTGTGCGTTTAGGGGTGAAGCCCTACGCTTGTACCATGTGTGATATGAGGTTTTTCCAACGTTACCATCTCCAGAGACACAGCCTCACCCATACGGGTACGAGCACACTCATCCTAACCTTCTCACTCGAGACTTCCTGCACAAGATGCTGATCTTCAGCTACCACTCTTGCCTGATCTTCACAGACTAGTTTTAATAATTCACATATAAAAAAATATAATGCCTTTTTTACAGTGTCTTATTTTTTTAAAAATGACATTTTTGTGCATGCACAGAATTAAGCAGGTTTTCCTCCAATTCTGATACCCAAGGTCATCTGACCACCCGTCGAAGACTATTTGGATTGACATTTCATTCCAGAAATTCCTTGGTTAGCTAGTCAACCCGTAGTATGACTGCATCAAACTCGAGTTTGGCTTTGATAGTTCAAATCAGAACATTATAAGAACGCAAACTGTGGCATTGACGATATTAACAGGTCAGAAAAAAATTAATATACTTTATTCATTTGGTGCTTTGTGCGTTTAGGGGTGAAGCCCTACGCTTGTACCATGTGTGATAGGCGATTTTTCCGACGTTACCAACTGCAGAGACACAGCCTCACCCACACGGGTACGATAACACTCTCTTAACCCTCCCACCCAAAACATTCTGCTTAACTTCATGGACGTTTGTCACCAGTGTTAAAATTTGATCTTCACAGACCAGTTTACCTTCATCATTTCTAAATTGTGTTTAACACATTTTTGTCTCCTGTTTTTGCTATAGCATTTTTGTGCATGTTCAGAATTAGACAGGCTTTCTGATATTCTGTGTACAAGACCAGTTTGCTGTACGCCGAGGAAGATTTTGCTTGAAGTTTCCCTCAGTGATGAAGTTGCTAAGTTAACTGGTTAAGGCAACCATAGTGTGAAGTTGGATTTGCCAAGGAGAACATGTTATCAGAAGCCACACTATGCCATTGACAACACTGACAAATCAGTGAAGCTAGTATCATTGATTAATTTGGTGCTTTGTGCGTTTAGGGGTGAAGCCCTACGCTTGTACCATGTGTGATAGGCGGTTTTTTGGACGTTACCAACTGCAGAGACACAGCCTCACCCACACGGGTACGACTACACTCATCTTAACCCTATCACTCGAAACATTCTTCTTAAATTTCTGGACTTTTCTTGCCACTGTTTCACAGCCAAGTTTAATATTTCATCATACTCTGTGGAATACTGATTTTGTGTTTGTCTCCACAAAAATGTCTTTCTATAGCATTAATGAACTGGCACAGAACCAAGTAAAAAAAAAAAAAAAAAAAAGAAGAAATTGTGCACAAAAAGGGCATCTCGATGTACATCAGAGACGCTTTTGATTATTTCCCTTATTAATGAAAGCTATAGTTAGCTGGTGGAGTCAACATGTAGCGCAGGTATATGACTGCTGCAAACTCGAGTTTGGATTTGATAACGCAAAACAGAATGTTAGTTAAAAAAAAGGCTCATTGTGGCATTGACAACACTTGAATATCAGTAAAGTTAATATTATTCATTATTTTGGTGCTTTGTGCGTTTAGGGGTGAAGCCCTACGCTTGTACCATGTGTGATATGAGGTTTTTCCAACGTTACCATCTCCAGAGACACAGCCTCACCCACACGGGTACGATTGCACTCCTCTCAACCCTCTCACTCGAAGCACCTGCACAAGTTGCTGGACTTAACTTGCAATTGTTTCACTCTGATCTTTACAGAGCAGATTATTATTCATCATTTGTAATTTCTAAGCACTGATTTTTTTTTTTTCTTTTTTTTTTCCTTTCCTTTCCCTTTTTTTGTCTGTAGTATTTTTCCCCACAGCACTTTTGTGCATGCACAGAATCAAGCAGGCTTTCATAAATATTTTGTTGGAGGTCATCTCACTGTATGCCAAAGAATATTTGATTTACATTGCAGTTCACTTGTAGATGAAGTTGCTGTGGTAGCTTGTTGAGTCAATCCGTAGTATGACTGCATCAAACTCGAGTTTGGATTTGATCAAAACAGAATCAGTATTATTAGAAGACTCACTGTGGCATTGAAAACACTGACAAATCATTGAAGCTATTACTCAGTCATTAATGTGGTGCTTTGTGCGTTTAGGGGTGAAGCCCTACGCTTGTACCATGTGTGATAGGCGATTTTTCCGACGTTACCAACTGCAGAGACACAGCCTCACCCACACGGGTACGACTACACTCATCTTAATCCTCCCACTGGGAACATTCTGCTTATGTTACTAAATATTTCTTATATTCACTGCTTTACAACCTGATCTTCAAAGATTGGTTCAGTGTATTATATTTATATTTCATGTTTAAATACCTGTAGTGTAATTGCATCAATCTCGAGTTTGGACTTGGTAAATCAAGGCAGAATGTGGCATTTACACTGTGGCATTTACAACACCTGATATATACCAGTAAAGCTAATATCATTGATTAATTTGGTGCTTTGTGCGTTTAGGGGTGAAGCCCTACGCTTGTACCATATGTGATAGGCGGTTTTTTGGACGTTTCCAACTGCAGAGACACAGCCTCACCCACACGGGTACGAGCACACTCATCTTAACCTTCTCACTGGAAACATCCTGCTCATGTTGCTGGGTTTTTCTTGTTAAAGTTTGATGTTCACAGAGCATTTTAATATTTCATCACTAAATTTCGTTCCTTTAATGCTAATTTCTATTTCCCCACGTTTTTACTCTCCCATAGTCTTTCTGTGCATGCACAGAATCCAGTAGGCTCTCAAAATTTTTGTAAAAACTATGTGTTTCTTGCTGTATTAGTTGACATCCCCCCTCATTCTTGAGGAATCCTAGTTGGTACATTCAGCTTTAGTCAACATGTAGTGCCATTCTATAATGCTGTAAATTTAATCTTGGATTCCGCAACTTAAAGTACTGGGGGGAAAACTGAAAAGCATTGAGAACATGATACATCAGTAAAGTTAAATATAATTTACTATTTTGGTGCTTTGTGCGTTTAGGGGTGAAGCCCTACGCTTGTACCATGTGTGATAGGCGATTTTTCCAACGTTATCAACTGCAGAGACACAGCCTCACCCATACGGGTATGAGCACACTCATCTTAACTTTCTCATTCGAAACCTCCTGCATTAGTTGCTGGACTTTTCGAGCCACTGTTGCATAGTGTGATCTTCACAGATCGCTTTTGTATTTTAATACTGAAATTTAGTGTTGACACTTTCACATTTTTAAGTAGAAGTTATGTGCATGCACAGAATTAAGCAGTTCTAATATTTTCTGCAGAGGTCATCACTCAGTATGCTGGATTTTGGTTGACATTTCCCTCGCTGATGTGTTATTTTAGTTAGCTAGCACATTCAACTCTCTGTCAACATATAGCATAATGGTATGACTGCTGCAAACTCGAGTTTGTATTTGATAACAACAAAATATTGCAAGAAGGCAGAGTGGCTTTGACAACACTGACAAATCAGTAAAGCTAATACCATTTATTATTTTGGTGCTCTGCGTTTAGGGGTGAAGCCCTACGCTTGTACCATGTGTGATATGAGGTTTTTCCAACGTTACCATCTCCAGAGACACAGCCTCACCCATACGGGTACGAGCACACTCATCTTAACCCTCTCAGTCGAAACATTCAGCTGAAGTTGCTCAGCTTTTTTCACCACCGCTACACAGACTGGTCTTTTATCGATTAGTTCTCTAGTGCAGCCCTTTTTTTTTCTTTTTTTTTTTTTTTTTTTTAAATTAGAGATCTAACCAGTTTTGTGCATGCACAGAATTAAGCAGTTTATTTTTTTTTCAGTCGATATACACTGAGGTAACTACAAAATGAGTAGCAAGGGAATTCCTTTTGCAAAGTATTAATTAGGTTATCAAAGGAAAGTGTAGTAATTAGTAGTTTGACATCTAAAACACACACACACACACACACACACACACACACACACACACACACACCAGAGCTTATGTGGCTAAAAGTTGAGTTTTTATAGCATAAATCGGTAAGTCTTTTTTTTTTTTTTAACTTCGTTAGCAGTCGTGTACATGTGCACTATTTTCTTTTTAAATTAATACATTTTCTTCACATAGTTAATTGTTCTCTAGACCAACCAAACTGAATAGGGCACACATAGTTATATCAATAAAAATAATAATTTATAATACTGTTTAGGAGTACATGTTTATAATTTAGAAATTTGCATTCTCAGATTTGGCCAGTCCACCATTCAGTTTTGATTTTGTCCTTGCTTAGAACTGAAACCTTTTTAACCCAGGGTTTTAAGGGATTTGAGGAGGGGTGGGGGAGGCCATATGTTAGTGTAAAATGTAAAATGATTTGGGGAAATGCTTATTTTATGTGGCACTAACACATTTTAGGGCTTCCAAAAATTGTTAACTTAAGGGGATGTTGAAGACGTGTACAGCTGACATATTGGTACTCTGTGCGTTTAGGGGTGAAGCCGTACGCTTGTACCATGTGTGACATGAGGTTTTTTCACCGTTACCATCTGCAGAGACACAGCCTCACTCATACTGGTATGTGTCTTCTCACTTTAACCCCCCTAATGAAAGATTGGCTAAGCAGATGCTGCTTTTGAAACTGTTGTCACCCTGTCCCTAAACAGTCCTGTCTTAACTTTTAATGTCATTGACTTTTTCAATTTGAGCATGCCTGTATAGAAATTGGATTGCATGTTGGTTAGGTAGTTCAGATTATGTTCTTGCTTTTCAAATTTTGGGTAGAGAAGAACACGCTCATGTAAGATTACCACTTCTCAGAACTGGCCTTTAAAAGCTCAGTTTAGGTAATATGACCAAATCCAGTCTTCCATTTGCAATAGAAAATTATTAAACACTGCCCTGTTTTAGCTTGTCTGTTCAAGCTTCTCTGTCTTCTATGAGATCTTAGATTAATGGCAACCTAGCCCCCCCCACCCCTCCCACACTAGTTATATGCAGCAGTGTGTAGTGATATATCCTAGTATATTGTGTCAAAATAGACCATTGAAACAGAATGTAACCTTAAGTGTCGTGGTGAAAGCGAGAGCAGAGGCTAATATATTGGTGTTTTTTTGCGTTTAGGGGTGAAGCCCTACGCTTGTACCATGTGTGATATGAGGTTTTTCCAACGTTACCATCTCCAGAGACACAGTCTCACCCATACGGGTATGAGCACACTCACTGAATCCTTCTTGCAAAGAAATATTTAAAATTTTAAGCATGAAAGCAACAAACTCGAGTTTGCATGACCATGTTGACAGATAGGAGACAGTTTATGTAGATCTTGCATCTTATTTAAGTTTTGGAATTTTGGATTGATGTTTAGTTGTGTTTACACTGGTGAAATTGTTTTTTTAAGTCAATAATCTGCATTGAGCCCAACATCACAAATAAGCAAAAGGGAAATTCAGTCAATACATGTTAATATAAAATAAAATAAATAAAACATGGATGTGCCCATACATCTTTAAAGATTTCTTCCAGAAGAACAGTGCAGCATTTGTTACTGAACAATATTGAATATTTTTTGCCTTTAAAAAAAGAAAAAAGAAATGAAAAATCCTGGTGCTCCGAGGGTTTAATCAGCAGATTTGATTCAGTCGCATTGCTTTACAAGGACTGAATCCTAAAATGTGACCCAGGGAAAATTAGGATGTTTTAAAAGCAAAAGCAGGAAGTCAACAGTTAATTATGTGGCAGAGCATTTGAATTACAAAGTTTAGGTCTATTTGAGAAGGAGAGAAGAAGCCACAATGTAGACACTTCACAACTTAAGGTGTAGAATATTTAGGGAAGATGGAAAGATGTTTTCTTACATTAGTGCTCTGTGCGTTTAGGGGTGAAGCCCTACGCTTGTACCATGTGTGACATGAGGTTTTTCCAACGCCATCACCTCCAGAGACACAGCCTCACCCATACGGGTATGAGTTTTCTCCCTGTGCTAAGAGGTCTTCTCTGTTTCCTAGGCGATCTTAGAATGAAACAGTTGGCCTTGCGCAAACTTGAATCAATCTTTATTTTGAAATATAACAAAATACACATTAATAAATCATAGCCTTCTTATTAATCTAGAGGTAGCCTTTTAATAGGCTTTGTTAGCGGACTTGCCACAATATACTACTGACCCAGCTGCCTTTTTTTGTTTGTTTTTTGGTCCTTACTCAAAAAACATCCTAAAACAATCTTGTTAGAAGCAAGCCATTTCTGTAGTTTACAAGCTAATGCAATTAGCAAAGGAAAAACTGAAGTATTGATTGACCATCCTCATTTTTATGCAGTTTGGCAGTTTACTTAGTAAAGAGGAACGTTTGCCTCTTAATTGTGTACAGTCATCAATAGTCAATAAGTGTTTAATAAGGGAAATGACAAATGTATGGTCTCTAGTTTTCACCAGTTTTATATTCATATCAGAGAGGAAAATGCCACTGAAATGACTCCAGATATCCACATGAGCAGAATACAGCAGGCTAAGAAGCCTTGCAGAGCTAAACGCCATACTATATTTAATTGTGTACTTTCATTGTAGAATAATTCATATTTCCACTCAAGTGTAAAAAGCATTTTTTTGTTTGTTTGTTTTACATTTAAACCAGTGCATATCTAAATTGACAACCAACCAGCAATCCCTATTTAACATACTGAACATAAACTCTTTATTCTATATGATCTGATCTTGATTTGACAAAGCGAATTAGGAAAATGTTTGCTCACATTGGTGCTCTGTGCGTTTAGGGGTGAAGCCATACGCTTGTTCCATGTGTGACAAGCGGTTTTTCCAACGTTACCAGCTGCAGAAACACAGCCTCTCTCACACGGGTAGGAGTTTTCTTTTCTCCTCTGTACCATTCTAACTGACAACTCTCCCAATTTTAGGCTTGATCATTGATTTTACATCAACAAATAAAACATGACAAAATTCTATTGTTTGGACCATCAAAGGAAATTGACGACATTCGGTTATTTTTATTTTTTTTCCCCCCAGAAACAGCTTAATTCTGATTACTATGGGCTGTGTTACTCATAAACATTCATGTGCTAGTAATCATAAATTAGAAAAGCAAAGCAAAAACATTTTTTTTTTTACAATACATCCAGCTATGATGGTAGCAAAGCAAGGTTTTTGGAAAGTGCTGTCCTGTATAAAGAAATGAACAATTCTCAGAAGTCAAAACACCCTGTTTCTGATAGCTATTGGTTTCTTACTCTCCATGGCACCATTTGACTTAGAAAGTGTTCGTTTATTGAATTTATTTGAAAAGTTGTTAGTGATCTACATAGATTTTCGTTGTAGATTTTTGCATAGGTAGTACTGAATGTGTGTATACTTAGCATCTATTTTCTGGCTTCTAGTTTGTTTAAATTTATATTGTTAGAGAGGGAATTGGTGCCACTAGAAGGGGAAAAGCCAGGGGTAGGGGTAAGTCATTATGTAAAAAAGTAGGTTTAAGCATTTTGATAAAAGTTAGACTTTTATAGAGGCTTACATAGACAGTGCTATATGTAAGATAGTGAGACTTGAGATGAAAAAGATAGACTTCATTATACATATATATTTCATTGCATTGCTTACCTTGGTACTTTGTGCGTTTAGGGGTGAAGCCCTACGCTTGTACCATGTGTGATATGAGGTTTTTCGAACGTTACCAACTGCAGAGACACAGCCTCACCCATACGGGTAGGACATCACTCTGTGTGTTTTATTGATTTATTTATTTTCCAAGTCAAGGTATAGACTACTGAGGAAATGTCTGAGACCAAATCAAATTCCAGTTGGGTAAACTAAATTCTATATTATTTTTAACCTCATTTGGTTCATCTCGGCGTTAGCACAGCAGTTTGAGCATCAGAATTATGGATTTGATCCCCACTCAACCAACCCCACCCCCTAATTTTGACCTGTCAAGTTTATTAACAAAACTTCGCCATCTTCCAAAAGAAATTGAAAAATACAATAAAATACCCTATATGGACTAAATGTGGCACAAAATAACATTAGAATTTAAGAGATACAATGTTAAAATACATAAACAATATAGCATATTGCAAAGATTACTGAATGATACAGAGGGTTAAAGCAAAATGTCATCATACTTACACTGGTGCTTTGTGCGTTTAGGGGTGAAGCCCTACGCTTGTACCATGTGCGATATGAGATTTTTGCATCGTTACCATCTCCAGAGACACAGCCTCACCCACACGGGTACGAGCACTTGTTTACAGAATGTCTCATTGGCCTTTGCACACCATGTCCGCGTTTGCTGCCCTTCCAAACAGTCAGCTGGAGACCAGTCTTTGAACAAAACATGAAAGCAAAATCATTAGTTACCACAAATATTTTCCTAAGGAGTAAGGGTGTCTTAAACCTCCTTCCTTTATTTTGAGAGTTGGCTATCCAGTGATTCACTAGTCATCAGGGCACTTGGTTTGCAAAGACCTACATAAAATAAATAAGATAATCAAAAAGACACTAATAATATAGCTGTATTGTAAAATGTGGAGATTTTTTTTTTTTCTTTTTTTTCACCAGTAGGTTAGATATAATGTAGGGAAAGACAGAGAGAGCTGCATGTTTATATTGGTCCTCTGTGCATTTAGGGGTGAAGCCGTATGCTTGCTCCATGTGCGACATGAGGTTTTTCCAACGCTACCACCTGCAGCGACACAGCCTCAAACACACGGGTATGTGTCCTCCCACCCTTGCCTCATGCGGAAGCCAGTAATATCAGTCAGTGTGCATGCATGCCCGCAGCAAGTGGATCTGTTTTCTATTCTTTCTTTTTTTTTGTATTTTATTTGTATTTATTTTTTTTGGATTGTAGTATACAATTCTGCAAATGATGGGGCTCGGTGTAGTTTACTTGAGCTTAAAGGGGTACCCTATATGGTGTTTGCGCATCGTGTAGTGTCTCTGCCCACACTGTGGAAAATGTCACACATTTTGCAACAGTCTCCTCACTTCACCCCTCCATTTACCTGTATCCTATGAGGGATGCCAAAAGACATAGTTCAGTAGTTATATGAAAACAGACTTGTGGCATTGTTCCATCGCCTTAGGCAGTATTCTTGTGAAAGAGACAGCAAAAGGGAAATCTTCAAAGAGGCAAATGCACTAAACGCATATTGTAGTCCCTAAAAGTTACATACTAACATCAAAATTGTCTAGACCCCTACTTCTAACCCACCACATTTAGTTTTATGCTAAAACTGTAGAACTAGTTAATAGAAGAAAAAATAACCTACGCATCACGCAGGTTAGGTTGATATGATACTTTATGATGAGGGTAGGAAAATGCTTTTTACCCCATTCCAAGACTTTCACTAAAGCTGGTACTCTGTGCGTTTAGGAGTGAAGCCGTATGCTTGTTCCATGTGTGACATGCGGTTTTTCCAACGTTACCACCTGGAGAGACACAGCCTGAAACATACGGGTATGAGTTTGATTTATCAAGAAGGTCTAGACTGTGCCACATCTTAGTCCAAAAAACAGTGGGTGTTGTTGAGTCACTTAAATCCACCATTGGATTTGGAGGACATTCAGGACTAAAAAGATAAAAGCAAAACATTGCCCCACCCCCCAAAAAATAAAAAAAAACAAACTCGAGTTTGGAATACGTCATCAGACAGGGTGTGACTTCAGGGGAATTGTTTTTGGTCATCTTTCACAGGCAGCTATTTCCTAAAAGGGTTCCCCCTCTATGGTGACTCAGTAACATTGCTGAGTGCAAGCTCATGCATGCAAAAATGCCACAGTTTGCAACTGCCGTGACCAGAGAAGGGGAACACCTTGGGAGAATTAGTCATACATTTTCAAGATTTTTTTTTTTTTCCGTCTTTTTTTTTTTTTTTTTTCCCCTCTTCTCTCCCCTATTTTTTTCTCAGACTAAACATGTCTGTGCAGAAAGTCCAACCAGACAATCACTGAATTTTACGTGTGGTTCTGTCAAATTGTTATGTGCTTCATCAACCATAGAGCTGTTCAGTGCATCATGAAACCAGGCACTTCATGGGCAAACAGGCATGAATAGTAACAGTTCTACATGAATACGATCCTGTTGATGATTGGGATGGTACGAATGGTATGGCCTGTTAACTCCAGTGTGGGTATATTTTAAAGACTCATTTCCTGTAAGAATCTGTCATCTTTGAATTAACACACAGCCTTGAGTATTTAGAGAGAGAGGGGGGGGGGGATTTTGGACGTCAATCAGGTAGCCCTTGCACAACTCTTTCCATGTCACAAGCCTTGTCCTGTTTGAAAGGGGAATGGATCACTTAGCAGCTCTATTGGACGATGTTACACTAACTGATATTGTCATGGCTTCTGATCTTGTGTGGTTATGACTAGTGTTGTGAGCTTTGCAGCCTAACTCCATCAAAGTATACTACAACATGTTTGTGTTGCAGTGCCATTTTTCTGATGCAACATTGATGGCCTTCATCACTACTCTAGACCTTAGTTGCACTAATCAGTTTACAATGTAAATGTAAATGCAGTAGGCCAGTGGTGATCAACCTCGTCTCTGTAGATCATTTAACTAAACGTATTGTTTTTCTATTGATAGTCATTGTTCTGGATCTGAATTCACTCTGAAAGAACACTTTAATTTCTTCATAAAGTACATGTTATGCATTTTAATTAAAAAAAAAATAGAATTGGTACAACAAATGAAGACATAAATACATGAAGTGAACATAAATGAAGTGACAATGAAGCTAATTGGTCAACGATATTACTCAAGTACTCTTCACATTCGGTTATCAATATTTTTCATAAAGATTGTGAATTAGTACTTGGCACATTATACAACCAAGGATTCTAACACATTTCTTATCTGTTAAGGGATCATAGGACAAAGATGATGAGTTGATGGTATACTTTGATGGGTCACAGTCAGGCTGGTGCATGGCTGTGTGTGTGTGTGCGCGTGTGTGAGTGTGTGTGTGTTTGTGTGTGTGTTTGAGAGAGCGTATGAGTATGGGGAGACATGGAGGAGCTCTCATGCTTTGGGACTGTGCTGACTTGTTGCCCTCTGCACTCTTCAGGCGAGAAGCCGTTTGCCTGCGACATGTGTGACATGCGTTTCATCCAGCGCTACCACCTGGAACGGCACAAGCGTGTGCACAGTGGAGAGAAGCCATATCAGTGTGAACGCTGCCAGCAGGTGTGCACACCAACGCCACACAACCACACACAACATATACAAAGGCATATATGCAATGCGCAACACACACACACACACACGTTCACCCCACAAGGGTTTATAGCTAACCCACAGTACATTAAGCAGTAAATTCTAAGTAAGAATTTTGAGTTAAAACATATACAAAGGCATATATACAATGCGCAACACACACACACACACAGACCCCCCCACACACACACACGTTCACCCCACCAGGGTTTATAGCTAACCCACAGTACATTAAGCAGTAAATTGTAAGTAAGAATCTTGAGTTATGCACTAAATACATCTGTTTATAAGACTTTTTACCTTGAATAAGATGACATTGTCTAAATGTACTTTTGCATCTCGCAATAGTCTTAACACTATCCCTTTGCCTGAATTTACTCCCCAGAAGCTTAAAATGGGCACCAGGGAATGAACTGAACGCGCTTTAGGTTGCCAGCAGGAATTGAACGTTAGCGCCAAGTAACTGCCTTCAAATTATAGCCCACTGTCACAGTCAAGGCAGCTGCACATACATGCAGAAAGCCGCATTTCATCTGCCTCCTTAAGCCCATGACACACACACACACACACACACACACACACACACACACTACATATACACAAACACACACACTCGGATAAAAAGAGGGAGAGAGAGAGAGCGAGAGAGAAACGAAGCACACCGCCCCGTTGCCTTCTCCCAGTGCGCGTCGTGCCAAGCCCTTCTGAATCTCCTCCGCCCACATCATCTGGTGCAGAGCCAGACAAACAGCCTTACTGCTGCTGCCGCCTCTGCTGTTGCTGCTGCTGCTGCTGCTGTTTCTCTTGCTGTTGCTGCTGGTTCTCTTAGCCTGGCCGGCTCTTTCTCATCCGTAGCAGCCATCATAGCGAGCACTCCTCCGCATCCGCCTCCTCCTCTTCCCATCCCATTCCATTCCATCCCGTCTCTCATGAAGAGTTCTCTCCACTGCCCACGTGCCGCATAAACAAAGCTGCCTGCACGTTAAAAGGCAAAATTCTGATGGCAGCCTACGTGTTTGCATGTATCTGCAGCTGCCCCTGAGGTTTTATAGTTCAGTCTTTTTAAAATGCAATTGAATGGAGAGAACTTGCATGGCCTGTTTTTAATGGAGAGGGACGGGCAGGGTTGAATCGTACTTTAAATGACCCAGTAAGGGTGGGCCTTGCTGTAGTATAACGGCTCAAATGATGGGAGAGAAGTGGATGTTTGTAGATATGCTCGCAGGGACCTCGTGGTATAGAGCACACTCACAATCACATACAGATGTCTGTGTAGCTTGTGGTTTTATAAATGGGTGAATGTTGTTGCTGGTCGAGGCAGTGCAGAGTTAAATTGTTTCTTCTCCAGCTGCTCTTTCTCCGTCTCCCACACACACATCAGCGCTCCATGACACCGTCACCACCTCAACACGCACACGCAATGCTCAGATCTCTGTCTCTCTCTCTCTCTCTCTCTCTCTCTCTCTCTCTCTCTCTCTCTCTCTCTCTCTCTCTCTCTCTCTCTCTCTCTCTCTCTCTCTCTCTCTCTCTCTCTCGCTCTCTCGCTCTCTCTCGCACCCACTCATGCAATGAAGGTCCAATCACATACTCCTTACTGAAAGCATTTTCTTTTGCCTTCCTCCCTTTCTTCTCTCTCTGTTTTTTTCTCTCACAACCTCCCCTCCTTCCCTTCCCCTCCCCCACCTCTCTGCCTTCCTTTCCTCCATCCCCTCCCTCTCCCTCCCCCTCCCCCACTCTTCTGCAGAACTTCTCGCGGACGGACCGCTTGCTGAGGCACAGGCGGCTCTGCCAGGGGCGGGGTGTTGCTAAGGTAGAGACGCAGCCCTGCTGCGAGCCCCGCCCCTACCCGCAGGAGCCTCCTCCCCCCACCTCGGCCTGGAGCCCCCTGCACCCGCCCCCAGGTCGTCTCGCCGTCTGACATTCCCTTCCCCCCCTCTTCCCCCCCCTCGCTCCGCCATCGGCTCCTTGGAGACCCTGCTGCCCTGGCAACACTCACCAGTTGCCACCCCAGCAATGAGCTCAGTGGCACCACCTTGTGGCCAAGGCTGATTTCAGTCAAGAGGGGGGGATTTTAACAAGAGGGGAGTATTTTTCTTTTTCCTTTTACCTTTCATGTTGTTGTTGTTTTCGGGGAGTGGGGTGGGCTGTAATCTCAAACGTATGGTTAGTTTCCTTCCTTCAACTGTTATTTTGTACTTAACCTTGGTTCTTGTTCCTTTGAAAGGTCTTGTTACTTTCATTTAATATTCTGAAATTACTGTCATGTTTTATGGTGGTACTTTTTAAAGGAAGGGAACTAGAGCAGTTGAGAAGGATTTCAGGAGGGACTCTATTTGTTGTAACACCGTGACAAAGAGGAGGGATGCTTACATAATATACCTGGAGTTACACAAAGAACCTATCTAGGAGGAAATAAAAGAAGGCATCGATGTCATAATGCCCATTGTAGTTCAAAAGGATATCCATGAATGGTACAACTTTCTAGTTCCGTAAATAGTGTTTGACGACGTAGTTCCAGCGATGGAGCTTGATAGTGTGAACCCAAGACTGATCACACGTCCCTTGTATATTTTGTGTGATGTTTGTGAAAAGGGGACCGGCGGGAGTAGTGTCAGAGACGGTCCCGATTGCGGTTAGTTGCCGCTATTTTTTTGTCTTCAGCACCACTGATGCGCTGGTGACCACGGAAAACGGCACGCAAACACACGCGTTCTGTGTGTGTGTGTGTGGCTCCCGCAGAGCCGCCCACTGTCCCACGTCCCTGAATACGCCCCAGGATGCCAACACATGGGCGAGAACTTTTCAGAGACAAAAGAGAAACAAAAAAAGAAAAAAGAAAAACGCTTGCCTGCGTATGTCAGAGATGGCACAATATTAGCAACACCCGGAAGTCCTGTCGCTACTTCTGAGAAACGCATACGTGAGCCTGTGCTGTCTTTTTTGGGGTGATGCTGTCAGGTTACCACAGCTCCTATCGTGCTTTTTACAGACATTTGAGACAGCACAAGACGTCTTTTCCTAAGTCCCACCACTTAACCATGTATACAGATCAATGTGCTCAGCCTATAACAAGACATATTCAATCTTGTGGCCTTAGGATGTGCTAATGTTTTTTCAATATATTTTGTTTCGTTTTGTTTTTAATGTATGTTATTTTTACTTTGAAGTTATTGGTGTAATTATTGTTTCACTTAAAAAATCATATTTGAGATAGTCACTGCCTTTTACAGACAAACGTTTTTTCCAAAGCCGCCGTTGTAACGAAACCTCGCCTACCCTTCTGGCACCTGACCGCTTCAGATACCACATGGATCATAGAGTAGCTACGCTGCTGTTGTTTTTTGTAATTAATATTATCATCCATAAATGTATCAATATTATCTGTCATGGATATTTGTTGCAAAAAAAGGACTTCAGAGAGATGGGACTTTTCAATAGGCAATTTGATGGGCAACCCCAGTCACTCTTTTCTTTTAACATCTAAGGCCTATGGGGTCCTATACTTGGAGATAATGTAACTTGGCGTCACTGAGGTCATAACTTTTTCCTATTTGCCTATTAAGTAGTGATGGTGTTGGAGTAACGCTAGCATTGAAATTTTTTTTGTTTTGTTTTTTGTTTTTTTCTTTCCTCTTTGGGGAAGTTGTCCTTAATGCGTGCTCACCCCAAGACGGGATTCCATCGTAGTCTTTGCCCTCAATGCTTGTGGTGGGTTTATGTGTCTAGGAGTTTGCTCTATACCCTGTCACAGACTTGGTTGAAACATGTCAGTGGTTAGCAGCCTCTGCTGTACCACAGCTTGGCATTTTGGAAGGGCACAATGGAACTGTTGGGCAGCCCACAGACCAACTATGGGCCAACTGTTACCTCTGGGTCCTGCATGCTGATTTATATCTGATCTGACAACCCCGTCATGTAATCCACAAGTGCAACAAGGGAAGGCAGGGTTGCCAAATCTGTATTTAATCCACTTTTTTATATATATATTTTAATTATGATTACGAATTTGACAAGAAATGAACGTAAGCTCCTCTTTTAGTTGCATACTGTAGTGACATGATTCTGTTTGTATTTCAAGGACCTTTTTTATTTCTAATATGACTTTAAAAACACTGGAGTGATAAAGAAATAAAAAAATACAGATTTTTGTTTTTGTTATTTTAAACAGAATTAGAGTTTAGAATTTAGACAGAGCCTCTCTTCAACTCGAAACACATGGTGGGCATAATTTGTCCTGTCATTTGGATGATTCATAAGGGTCTTTGTACCTCAGAGAAAAAAAAAGAAAAAAAGTATCTATTTTTTTTTCCCTCTTGTATTAACTCTCCTTCCCCCCCACCCCAACCCAGCTTTGATTTTAGTGAACTATATTGATAGCGACATTAGTCAAGAGACCGCGTCTATGGTAGAAAACACAGACTAGTCTTTTTGTTATTCTCATAGGCTTGCATGCAGTTACAGTCATCAGTTTAAGAGCTTATATTGTTTTGTTTTTTATTTTGTGTAGGTGAAAAAAAATATTTGCAAAGACATCTTTTCTAATAAAATAATGTGATATCATGATAATTATTGTAAAGAAAAAAATGGGCAAACTAATATTGTACCCTTGTGATCCAATTAGTTTTCATTGTATGGAGTGAGGAGAGGGGCTTCCATTATGCAGAAATAAAAAAATACTTTGTAAAAGTAAATGCTTTTTTGTGTGTGTGTGATTATTCTGCTGGTGTGTTCACTTAATTCACCAACCAATCCAATCCTTTCTATTACAGCAAGTCTTTAGAATTTGTTTCTTGGGTAGGGAAAAAATGTCCGATCTCTAGATGAGACAAGCCCCTAAAATGGAGGATGCATTCTGGGAACATCTCTTCATCTCCCCACAAGAGGGTGCTGTTTTGAATTTGAACAAATCTCAATAAGTAGTGTCTCGCTCTGTTTATAAATAATATAGCCACAAGCAGTGGGTTGATTTTGATGTAGATATTGCTCCTTTTTTTGGTAGATACTACATTATTTTTTTTAGAGCCTCCCCTCTCAAGCTACTCAACCATCACCAGTCACTGACCTTGTCAAAAGTGCACTCTGACTGAACGTGCATTTTCACAACGTTGTTCCCATCCTCAAACCAAACCTCTGAAATCCCGTTCCAAATCAGGATGAGGATGGGGGTGGAAGGGTGGGTGGGAGGGGGGTGACCTTGCCTCCTGCTTGTCCTCTCCAGTCCATAGACCACCACAAGCCATTACAGCTGAGCTTCATCGAGAATGCCTGAGTACTGATGGGGGAGGCAGGAGACTTAAAATGATTAGAAGGATCGAGTATGAGGAAGAGAGGGGAGGGAAGGACAGGACAGGAGTAAGCCAGGTGTGTCCAGTCGGCAGAGCCAGCCATCTGTGGCCTCTGCAGGGAGAAGGCATAGACGACTCCCCGGAGCTTTTGCCACTATTGTTCTCGGTCACTGTTGTCACCTTCAGCTGCAAATTAGGGTTTATGGGGATCCTCTCTGAGGAAATGCATTTGTTAATTAGGCAAAGTTGATGGTGGGGCAATGTAATGTTTCATTTTAATTAAACATTGCACAAAAATAGATTGGTGAGTTAGTTTTCATGCATTCTCAATTGATACCATCATGTTGTACGGATGACTTTTATTGTTAATCAAAAATATATCATGATTCATAAATCTGTACTCTTCTAAAGCAGGGTATAGTGATGTCGAACCAGATGCACAATGCACAAGGGATCTGTTTGTGGAGTGTTGTAGCAGCAACATGTAGCCCCCCTGAATGTCAAAGTATCTACCATCTTTGGCTAAAGATACAGCAAAAAGGCTGTATATGCCCCTCTTTAGGACTACATTGAATTAAAGTATGCATTAATCAAAAGTAAAAGGGAACTTCATCTGGAAAGTGTCTAATATTATGCAGTTGGAATAGCATAAAATATAATCTTCGATTAATGTGGAATGATGCATTTTCTTATTAGATGATTGTAAATAAAAGGCCTCATATCTAGGCTTCATACAGTACAACTTAAGTCATTTTAAGCTCTCCAACCCCTAGGGCTTACTGCTTGTCTTTACCATCATCCTCTTCCTCTTCTTTCTTTGTCTTTCTCTTTCCCTCTCTCTGTTTCTGCCCTCTCTGTGAATCTGCCATTGATGTCTGATTTACGGCTCTCCCGAGGCCTCAGGCACTTAACACAGAGTCATCCTAAGTGAAGTAGGAGTTGCTCTGGCCAGACGGGGTTAGGAGTGCTCAGTATGTGAGTACATGTCATATGTGCGGTGTTCATACATCTGGTTAGGTTCTCGCTCTATATTATGCGAGATGCACTTTGAGGTACCAAGAGGTTATGGTGAGAGATGCAGCAGCAATACCTTTGGGCCTACATGTAAAAAGGGCGGTTACACAAGATTAGCAGCAGGAGTAGTGACATGCTCTCCCTCCCACTTTCCTTTCTTTGAACCTTAAGATAAAAATCATTTTCCTTAACCAAAAAAGAGATTCTCAGTCTTTGAATGTTTCATGTTTTAAAACACATTCCTACTCATCTGTGGGTAAAGTCCCTCAGTCTGTCTCACGGTGCCCGCCTGATCTGAGATTCCAGTGAAATCCCCCCACGCCACTCTAAATCACCCCATAATTCCCTTAAAAGCACCCCTTATCTGCGAGGCTGTACCTCTCTGAGAGGTCAAAGGTCATCAGCTTGTTTAATGTTTAATTAATAAATTTATCAGCGGATGTGTTAATGCAGTGATCCGTCAGGCGCCTGGCAGCTCGACTGCCCGTGTTAATTAATGACGGTAGTTAATGAAGCAGATGTGCACTGGGTCGGTCTGCCTGTGGGTCTGCATCTCCTGATCTCAGTGCTGCCTGAACATACACACACACACACATACACAGACAGACACAAACACATCATATACAGTGGAATGCTTCCACAAATTAGTAAAAATCTTAGAATCATGTTTTGTTTCTGACATAGGAATGTTTAAATGTTGATATTTTCACCAAATGAAAAAAGAGAATACACTGGACAGTAACCTACACATTTTGACACATTTGAAGTGAAGCAGCAGCATTTGTCGTTGCTAGGCAGTTTTTTTGTGATTCATGATTCTATACAAGCTGTTTCATTGCAGTAGCTCACAGTCCATCTCAATGGGCATTGCAATGGTAAAATAAACAGGTTAACTTACTGTTACTGTCATTACTGTATTGCAAGGATAACACACAGACACACACACACACACACACACACACACTCTGATTTGAGTCAAAAGTTCAATAGGTGTCATTTCATAAACAGTTTGTATTCGCCAAGGTAATCCAGGTCATGGATTTCACACAGACACATCAGCAATCACTGCATGTGCTTACAACCTGACAAGATTTGCAATGCCCATGAACCCCACATTTAGTTGTTTACTATTTGCCATTAACTTGCTAACGCTCCTCTCACACTGGATGTATGGGCTATTCAGCGCTGGTGGTGGAGTGTAATGAAAAGGTATAAATTAAAAGGCATACAGTAAAGATAAAAGTACCATCGTAATAATGGCTGCAAACACAGCTCATAAATAATGGATGGCCTCCGGTGCATCAGAATAGGGGTTTAAAAAAGAGAGTGTGTGTGTGCGGGTGGTTGTGTGGGGGGTGGGGTGGAGCCATTTTGGGAGAGGGGTTCTCCAAGATGATAACCAAGTGGTACAAAATGGAGTAACAATCATAGATTGTTACACATAAAACAGAGGGGAAGGGAAGTTAAACTGTATTTTGTATTTAGGCCTATACAGGTAATGGGTCAGTAGGGTGAAGTATGGTAATTTGGGACACTTTTTTGCGATTTTGCTGATTCTCACTATGGGCTGTCTATTTTCCTGCTTTTTTGCCCTTGGCCAATCACATCCCTGAACAATATTGTTAACTGTATCTTAACTATATCCAAAGTCTTCCGTTCATGTGTTTCCCTTGTGTTCCTCATCCTCTATTTGTGTTTAGAGCTACCTATTACTCACATTTGTAACATTGTAATGAGAACTGCTAATGTAAAAAAGAACAAGTACAAATTAGGTCTGGAGGTTAAATGCTAAATCCTTGAAGTAATGACTGAAGAGAAGGTAAGAACTGTAAATTCTGTAGTCAACAAGGCATGTCCTGAAGTGGCCATAACAGACTGACAGACAAGCAGAAATGTGTTCGGGATTGACAGTGGGTGACCACAGTGTAATTGACCTGTGGAAGTAATCACATCTGAGATTGTTTAATGTTTATGTATGTGTGGTGTGTGTGTGTGTGTGTGTGTGTGTGTGTGTGTGTGTGTGTGTGTGTGTGTGTGAGAGAGAGAGAGAGAGAGAGAGAGAGAGACTGTCATAATGAAGCCTTGTCAGTAAATATCAGTCACTGAACATCTCTGATAGATGTCCTGTATTTAAATGTTCATGTACTGAATCCTCTGAACCAACATTCAGATGTTTGCTATACCTGATTTCGTCAGTAAAAGGAATGGTGTGATGGGATTCCATAAATTGTGCTTTGTCTTGTGCTGCAGTAGTGGCAGCCTCGCAGATTGTCTGCAATGTTCTGGCACGGTCTTGGTTCTGACTCTGTGACATACAGCTTGTGTTCCCAAGATGACATTGTTGGAGAGGAACAAACGGGCCGATATCTAGCTGCACTGTGTGTTGCAGCCTCAAGGTATTTCATCTTGAAATGAAAGATTAGGAGGCCAGATTGAGTTTGACAGGTGAGTCTGCAGTCCTGCACTCCTCATTCTCATGGGTCATTGATGGTATTAGAGGGGCATTGCCGCTCGGCTTTATGCCTCTCTCTCTCTCTCTCTCTCTCCTTTTTTACTACATCTCTCCTACACACTCTTGTGTTCATTCAAGCAAACGATTCTTTCATCTTTTATTTTTTTTTCTAAGCTTGATGAAAGATTTCAATATTTGTTGCCTCTGAAAGGGTTGACATGCATTCAGTAAAGGAGCAGTATGGATTAGGCCAGCATAAACTTAACCTTTTCCTTCATAGCCTTAACAAAAGGATGATTCAGCATGTTGCTACAAGGAAGTGGTGGTTCATTTCCCATTAAGAAACATAATAAGGTTCAAAACTAAAAGTATGAATAGGAATATGATGATACAAAGATGAAATACTTTTAATTGCTTGGTATGCATTCAGTGAAGGTGTAGTATGACCTTTTCTTTTGTCTTTGCCTCTTCAAAAGGATGATTCAGCATGTTGCAAATATTTGTTTGTGTTTGGATGTGGTTTTGTATTCCGGTATCGATATACAGAGTATGGTCCAAAAATAGGAATATGACTCAGAGAAAGGGGTTTTTGTACATGTTTGTGCATGTGTACGTGTGTGAGAGAGAGAAAGCGAGAGTGAGAGAGAGAAAAGGGGGGGAGGAAAGAGGAAGCAGCTCAACTCGTGACTGAAGGGAGGAGGCCCTCTCCCTCTCTCCCCAGGCGTCCCGGGTAACTTGCACCATAGCTCAACACCCACACCAGAGGGGAGGGAATTTAATTTTGTATGAAGTCATAAAACCTGGCATATACCATCACAGCCATAAAGCATGCGCTGCTGTTCCAGGCCTTTTGTCCACCTCATTTGAATTTCTATTTCATAACAGTGCAACAAGAACAAAGACGTTTCAGGCCCCTCTCTGTAGTCACTCTGTATTACTTAATTATTTGATTCCACCTTTATCATTATCATTCTTAATATTAACCATTCATCCAAAAGTACAAATTTTGATGTTTAGCTATGAGGCCTGTCTTTGTGAGCCTTAAGCCATGTGCTTCAAAATGTATATACTGCTTATTATTTTAATCAAAGACTGACATGATGCACTTATACTTACATGCAGACCGTGGTTATTAGTGGAATGCACAATTCAGACTGGAAATGGAAGAGGGGAACAGTCAGTCGAGAAGTCTATTGAAATTTCCTGACATAAGAATATATTAGCTTGTCTCTTCAAATCTATGCAATTTATGTACATTCCACATGGGTCACAATTATACAAACGATGCAAAATGATGTAATGACAATGTCAGGGGTGTGTGAAGATGTGACAATCCATAATTCAACTCTCCATTAAGGCCTAGCAAAAGGCTTTTATGTTTTAAGACATTTGGTTATTTATTTTGAACATAACCTCAACACCACTCTCCATATTTAATTTATATGTTACATGTTTGGGTGATGACACACTGAACAGCCTCCATCTTGTTCCTCCATTTTAGTTTTCTGGCTTTGGCTCTGAAGACGGTATATTTTCGTCCATTTTCTGAGAAACTGCAAGGTATTTGCACTAGATACAATGGCCATTCGTGGCTCTTTGATAGCTGAATGAGACGACTATGATGCATGCATTTTGAAACGAGAGGCGACGCGTCCTCACAAAAGCATCACACAGGAGGACTTCAGCTGGCCTGAAGAATACTGCAGCACTAAATCACGTGTGTGTATCCAGTCCTCCCTGGGCTACTCCTCATCCCTCCGCTCATCTATATTATCCTCTATCTCATTCTGCCTCTCATTCTTAGTCTCTCTCTCTCTTTTTTTATTCCTCCCCCTCTTCGCAATTCACATTTCCTGTGTGGCAGTGTACCAGTTTTTCCTACATTTCCCATCTTTCCCTTTCATTTCTGTTATGTTATTATTGGTGCCATCTTTGATGCTACTCTGTTTGTCCATTAGGGGCTTTATCCCTTCACTTTTAATTTCTAGATCTTGTGCTCTGTGTCCTGTTCCCTCTCTACCCCTTTTGCAATCTCTCTCCAATCTTCCCTTGCTGACGTCAAGACCTAGGTTTACCCCCACGCCCTCCACTCCATCCCCTCCCCATCCCCCACCCCTCCCCTCACGGGACAGTGGTTTTATGACCGCAACCCGACACTGCTTCTGTGTCCTATCAGCGCCAGGGTCGTAATTCACCTCAAAGAGAGCCAGCGGCGAATCACAGTACGCCCATAAATTCCCTTGTCAGGGCTCCGCCAATGAGAGGCCAGCATTAAATCACCGCTGTCACGTTGGCGGCCAATGGTATGGCGGCAGCCGTAAATCTGTCGGGTTGGGGGTGGGGGGGTAGGGTGGGGGTCTGTTAATGTCCGCTGCATTGCTGCTAGGGAATCCACTGGGGGAGGGGGAGGGGGAGGAGGAAAAGGGCTAAGAGGAGAAAAAAAAAAAGAGGCCTGCAATGGAGAACTCTGGATGCATATGCCACTACTTTTAAAAGGTGAAAAGAGTTTTTGCCTCATTTTTGCTTACAATGATTTCAGACATACCCTGAGTTCGAGTTTGAACATAACTCAAAAGAGATAAGGCAGAACATCGCAATCATCTTGGCTTGTAGCCTATCACATAAGCAGCAAGAGACAATGTTGTGTGAACACAACCTGGAAAAAAATCAGCCCTAGAGTAGACTAATGCCTTCTCATGCTACAAAACGTAATGACAGTGCTGTGAATCAAAATGATTAAAGATCAAGGTAAAGGAAAGGGACTAAAAGGAAGGAAGTTATTATAAAATATTAACACAATTACCAGTCTTATTCTCTTTTAAATTTGTCTCAGTTATTTCGACACTGAATTATTAAATTCATCTTCATCAAGAAATAAAGCTATTGGCTGTGCTATAGAGCCCATGGGGACTCTCTGGTGGGGCCAGAATGAATCTCTTGCTGCTGCTGGCACCACCCAGACAGCACTTCCTGGTTTTACTACTGCAGTTGGACCAGGAAAAGGGCGAATGGCAGGCTGATGGCAAGAGCTAGAGTGCAGCTGCTAGGGTCATTCGCTCAAAAGACGTTCTCCCAGTCACTCCCTCCTCCCTAGACTTGTGCAATAACCTAGTAAGCCACATGCCCTGTGAACTTCATGCTCTTTGTGGCAGTTGGTTTGACTTATGGCTGGGTATGTGTATGCTAATTGACAGCTGCCCGAAATGCCTGAAATTATGTTCATTTTCACCTGGATGCTAGCTCTCATACCTAAGTGTCTTCTGCAGTGTTCTGCAGGGCTCCTCTTCTCTCTATGATTCTGCACAGCATAAACTTGCTGGATAAACCCTACCTCCCCACACTTTTTTTAAGAAAGAAAAAATGGAGCCATAATTAAAAAAAAAAAAAAAAAAAAACAGAATACCTGATCACCCAGCAGCAGTATAATATGGATACAGTAACACACTGGCTGTTATGAAGGTACAGGCTTTGGAGGCGAGCTGCGAAGCTGAGTTATGGTCATTATGCTGTAATGGGGAGGAAGCGTGGGGGAGAGTGAGTTGTTCTTGGCCTGCTTCCCGCTGGAGCCACTCGCAGGCCAGCGTGAGCGCGTGCAAAGCCACAAACGGCCCTCGCGGCGGCCATAAAGAATAAAACAGAAAAATTCAGAGCAGAGTTGCTGCCGACGACGGTGCCGAGATGGCCGTGGTGCTTGGTGACAACCCATAAATACAAACACATGACGACGATGCATGAGGCAACACGTTTTGCAAACTAGATAAGTCACGTACAAAAGGCCTGCCTTCCGCAGCCAAAAAAACAAACAATTTAATCTGTCAGTGTGTGTGTGTTCCCCAGAGGCCATGTTTGATTGAGGGACATAGATGTTTTCGATCTATCTGACTCAGGTTGTTTTTATCAGAACAGAGGAGTTTGCACAGCTTCAGAGCCAGGACAGAAATGGGTGAACAGACTATACACACACACACACACACACACACACACACACACACACACACACCACCCCTTACTCTAAGAGATACCTATTTTTGTATAATCAACGTCAAGTCAAACAGTTTCTACTGTCTCAACTCTTCTCTGAGATTAATTTTCAGTTACTCATGCAATTTCAATAAGAGTTTATGACAGTGTAAATTAATAATCAAAATGGAGTTAAAATGAAGGCAGAATTTTCTACAGTGACAATGTTAAACAGGAGAAATAAGAGCACCCACAAATCTCGCTCTTTGGTGATAAATGTCTGGTGGTAAACACACACTCAGACTTGCTGTCTAAATTTAGCCAGAGATGCGATTGCCTTATCTTGCAAACACACAGTCTGTTACACTACAAAACCAAGCATGCGATGAACAGGCAGATGCTTAGAGGAGCTGCACACACTTGTCTCGAGGCGGTCTCAGGTTTCAGGTTTTACGTGCGCCCTCAATCATGTAGCTAAGTATGGGACATGTCACGTGTGTGTGCCCCAGCCACTGTGTTGTTTCCTTGGAGATGGCACTTACGGTGACTGCATCTCCATGGTTGCAAAAATCTGGCCTAAACTTGGACAGTTGTATTTTGGGGGCGGGTAGCTTGGGTGATGTACCTGACAATGATAGCTTTCTCCTATTTAGAGGAAACCGGTAGGCTATGAAGTCACTTCTGGCAAATAGGTCTAAGATCATAGATGTCATTTTGTGTACATGCCATTTATATGATTGGGTTGCCAACACTCACTCATGAGCGAGAGGGTTCAGGTTTACTTTGAAAAATGGTTTTCATACCCTACCCCTTTCCCAAAAAGCTATTGAATGCAATTCAATAGAAATGGCAGTCATATTTAACATTTGAGATTTAATGTTTCATTCAACACCTCTGTAAAATGTGAGATATAGAGTTGAGTTGACAATTTAATGACAGATGTGACGCATAGTTGCACACAGCTCATTATTCTTTTGGATCCTCTGAATATTTCAAGGTTGTAAGGAGTAGATATTTTAAAATCCTATTTTGGTCATTATATGGGTTGGCTATGCAATATTGTTACATTATATCATATGGTGTTGCTTACAAACCCTTTCTAAGCGTTTCCTTGATGCTTTCTTTTTATTTTCTTTTTATGAGGACTAGTTAACATAAAAGGTTTATACCTTCACGCAGCATGGTAAAACCATAAAGGCCTAAAATTAGATCTACACCTTCATGTATACACATTACATATAGTATTACTGTATTGTATACGTGATATACATTACATGTATTCTATTAGTGTTCTGACATACCAAGGAAATCATTACAGATGTGTATTCCATGATCATAGTGCTGCTAGTGTGCTTAAGAATATCTCACACTAACAAATGAGACATCATACCTCCATATAGTCTCGGGACCAAAGGCAAAGTGGAAATCTACCCCCTACAACCAGAAGATGGCGCTGCTGGAACCATCATCCCAGAGCCGTATACAGCCTATATACGGCTCTGCATCATCCGGATGAACAATCTCTGGCTAACCAGAAATGACTAATTATTGTATCACATTTTTTCAAAATGTTTATTTAAACCAATGTGTAAACAAGACCTTACAACACATAATGGTTTGTACTGTATTTGGTTCATGGAGTTAATGACAGACAAACATACTGAAGGATTACAGTTTAAGTTTTTTTCACAGTTACCCACTGTTAATAGCAGGGTAGAATGTCAAGAGCACCCTATGAAAGGGCTAACAGGAGAAATGGTTAACTATGCATCAGAGCCGTTCTCAAGGATGAAAATTAAAAGGACTACAGCAAAAAATGGTTTCGCTACCAGCATACAGTACACCCCAGATAATACCAGCATGCAAGTCTTTACCCCTTACTGGAAACAGATTGTAATCGAAACAAAGGACATAGACAATGGCCCATGTCCTCTATTGTTTGATGATGTAATTACAGAATTCAGTGCAATGTTCTCTAGAATATACAGAGGTATGAATACAGGAATGTCACTGTGTGTGTGTGTGTGTGTGTGTGTGTGTGTGTGTGTGTGTGTGTGTGTGTGTGTGTATTCACTCAGTGGTTTTGGTTCTCACGCTACCGCAGAAGTGACCACTTGATTTGTTCCTTTGCAGACTGAAGCACCTTCAGAAACAGAGAGTACAAAATAAGTAGATTAACATGTGCAAAAATGAGCACAATTATGTTATGATGCTCGATAGGGCGGTGCAAATTAATCAAATTTATATTGTGATTACGATTTTCGAATCAGTGATATCTAAACTAAAAAAAATAATCGAGTAGAAATGATTTGCCATTTTTCATTGTACAGTAGGCCTAGAGATTTCCATAGCATTTCCATGCAGCCCTTCTGACTGACACTCACTGTCAAGCAGCGGTAAAGTAGATGGGGTAAGTCACTGTGTTCAAAAAACAGTGCAAGTCGAAAATGGCAGAGGGAGGACAGCCTTGTTTGATCGACAACATGGGCAGAAAATGCATGGGAAAACTTCGGATGCAAAGTGTCTTTTAAACTTAAAAAAAACTAAAATGATCGTGATTTCAATACATACCTAAATAATTGTGTTTTTTTTTCCATAGTCAAGCAGCCCTAATGCTGGATATGGCAACAATAGCCAAGTGCTAAGAGAATTATGGAGGTTAAAGGAAAGTACCGGAGTGAATTCAAGCATAGCCCTGTTGAAAGAGCTTGTTAAATGCGCTAGTTAGCGAGTGGAACAAAATAATTTGGTACAGCACAGACCGAACGCGAACGCAGAAGCGAACACTGAATCAATGGGACCTGGCTGTTGGAAACCAAAAGTAAGATCTGAGGTTACAATGACTCAATGTAAAGTGTTTCGCGTTCACGTTAGGTCTATGCTGTTCGAAATTCTTTAACTTCATGCAAAATATATTGCTGTTAGAAGGCTCGTGCAGCAGGGATATGCTTGAATTCACTCCGGTATATTGCTTTAATGTTCTGTTTCTTGATCAACAACTTTACTACTTCCAATAAGCAATAGGCACTGAGAATGCAACATTGGCCATATTGTTCTCCCTTCTTTGAGAGGCTGTAGACAAGTTGCCTTTAGTATTGGATTCTATTGCCTTTTTGCCTAGTAATGTTGACTTATTTTATGTTCACCTTGTGTATTACATGGTGGTGTATGTTGTGTCTGGTGTCTTAAAGCTGCTGGTACCTTGAATTTCCCATTGCTGATCAATAAAGTATCAAAGTATCTATCTATCTATCTATCTATCTATCTCTCTGTCTATCTATCTCTATGCTGTACTATACCTGTATACTGTACTATACTGTAATTACCCTACAGATCTTACTACACCGAGATCATCTGGGCACAATTCTTAAAACTCAACTTTCTACATATGTGTCTGCAAAGCAGATATATCACAAATAACAGTAGCTAAGATCCACTTACCTGAGTCACAGTCTGTTCTGTCAAAGGAACGTCATCACCCTATAAAGCAAGCGAAAAAAACAAACAAACATCACAATTGGTTCTCATTGTCATTCAAATCTACTGAGTATCCAAGCCAGATGATATTTTTATTTCCTAATTAACCCTAAACCCAGAACACCATGATGAAATGGAATTTAGCCGATAACAAAAGACAATTGGAGAGATGATGTGCTTACCCTCAGCGCTACACGGTAGACAACCTGCTGTGGGTCACTCTCTAGGATAACACTAAAAGATGTGAAGAAAATGAAGAAAGACAGAGAAGGGCATGACTATAGAGGGACACATCACTAGAACATGCACAAAATATATGCTACAATTATAATATGGACTGTTCATGACTGTCAAAATGTACAATACAATATAACAAACAAACAAACAAACATAGCCCACTGGTAAACACATCTCTTTCAAATGCACAATTATGATTCACTTTATATATTCAATCCTCCACTGGTTGATCCAACCTCTAGGCTGAACTAAACTAGAGGTTGGCCAATCGGCACAGGGGCCAGACCATAGATATCTGTCAGCTGATGTCACCACAGCCAGACATTTAGTATTCCAGCCATTTCAAACAAGCCCAATGGGTGATTCCCAAGTGAAGTAACATCATTGCGTACACTACTGGCCCACAACAAATAGATAGATATGTTTTAACAAACTGCATTTTGTACACTATTTAATAACATGTCAAAACCATGTAAAGTGAAGCAATGGTTCATAACACAGGACCTACCCTCCATCTACAATTTCATCGACAGCTAGGAACAATCCTTCCATGTTCTCTAGCAATGCTCTTCTTTCTACGTTCTTCCTGTAGGGTGAAGAGATATGAAAAACATTATGAAGCTCAAAATTATGGTCTTCCCATTAGGAAACATAAAAGAAGGGTGTGAATAACAGACTGTCTTACCTCAACATTTGACTAAGAGAATCAAACAGGCAGTTCAGGACAGACATCAGCATCAGCTAATTTGAAATGGGAAAAATCAAATCAGAATTCAGGATTATCTATCAAGTATAATCAAGTAGGCTACTTGTGAATGAAGGGATGTTGTTTTGTTTACACTTGTGTTTACCTCATTTTCATGTGAGCTTCCAATAACATAAAAGTACAAGTCTATATTACTCTTGTACACTACGGTGAGTCCTTCGAGAAGTGCAATCTCACCTGGGAAAAGGAGTGTTTGAGTGAGTGTACAATATATGGATAACGTCAACAGTCTGAGACAACAGAGATACAGATCAGTGAACAAAAGCTTACTGTCTGTGCGGTGAGTCTTATTGAAGATGTTCTTCTCAAAAGCTTTCTGCTCCTTTACTGTCGGGTATGTGTCATCATAGTACTGCAGAAACAAGATGAAGTGCATCAACTTCTGGAAACAGGGTTGCCATTTTTTTTTTTTTTTCATGCCAAGCCACGGCCCATTAAATTGTAGCCTATTTAAGTCAGATTTTTTGTACTCATTTTTCATCGAGGAAGAGATACCATTTCTTGATATTAGTATTGTTCTATTATTTTCTTTTACAGATTACTGAGGCCTTGCCCCCCACTTGACAAACCAGTGCTCCATTGTGATCTGAACACTTGCAGAAAGGCAACAGTCAAACGTTTAATATACTGTACACATAGTAGTACACAGTAGTAAGTTTGAAATCGCATACCTTGGCATACAGTCGTTCACCATCATTATCAAGAATAAGCACTGCTTTTACAGTGTACAACGTGGGTTCCTGGAAGCATATAAGGACATAAGTGAAATGTTAATTGTTTGTTTGCTGCATAATTTCCCTGTCATGCCGGTCATCCTTTGGGAATTTACATTCAGAATGAAAGAATATGTCAGATGTTCAACAATATCTACCAATGCAACCAAAACACTGCCCTTTGGCCAGCTGTGTTTAACATCAACATTACCGCTAATGTTTTCACACAGAAAGTCTGGCGCGAGAATGGATGGTTATGAATTGTGAGATTTATCATGAGGTATAATCTCATACAAAATATCTTATGAATTCGACAACTCCCCTTATATTAACTGAGTATCAAAAATTGTAATTTAAAGCTTGATCATACCAGGGCGAAAGAGTCCATCTTCACTTCCTTGCTTTTGGATGACGTGAACTATTACAACGTGTTCTTCCTCGTGACTTCTACGATGCATCTGAAAGCCCACTATCGCCATCTGCCGTGACCACTATGAAAGACTAAAATCAGAAAGTGTCTCTGAACAAACTCATTCGACTCAGTCTGACACAAAAAAATAAAAGCCAACGTTTTAAAACAATGGTAAAAACATCAGCCACTGAATTTGCCACGCATAGCGTTTTTGAACGATGCTCAAAAATATATTACATTAGTTCCACAGACATAATAACACAATAGGTGGAAATCTGCAATGCTGAAGAGCATTAGGTCTTTGGTGCCACCTATGGACAAAAGAAGATAGGAGTGGCAGTGCACACTACAGTAACGTTAACAAGTGTAAACTGCCAGTTCAAATAAAAAAAAAATCCCTCTTTACCGCTCAAAGTTAATGGCAAAATCTTAATACCCCAGATTAATTACAAAATGCTAGCTGGCCACTACATACCGAAGTCTGCTCTCTGTTTTCTTTGTGTTATTATTACATCTATGTTATTCCTGTATTTTGGTGATCCCCAATTCATCCAATCAACTGCAAGTGCGATTAGTCAAAGATTTTTTTTAATGTTAGATTCTACAGTCGAACTGCGCATCGGTGTGACCACAGGCGCAACCCACCACAAGGAGGGGTGGACCCTGGGTTTCTGGGTTTTGACGCTGGAGGCAGCAGATAGCGGGATAAGTCGTAGCCTACCATGTCCAAACAAGAGGTAATGTCATATTGACTTGGTTGTCTGTAATTAAAATTGCACATTTTAATTTACATTTGAATCGTGTTTATGGTTTGTATACATGGCTTATATGCATTGGAATTGCGTAAAAATAGCAGCTGGAAGTCGCTGGTTGAAGTGTTTTGCTGGTCAGCTGGCGTTAGCATTAGCAATACAAAGTTAGCATGTTTGGTTGCTATTGTTTTATGGCCTGTGGGTAGTGCATACTTTTGTTTAAACTAGTGCACTATCGTCACAAACCATTTGGGATTGGTGTGTGGTGGAATATGTGTTTTAAACATGGTGCCTTTGGTTACTGTTCAGTCTTGCCATTTCACACACTGCATATTTTCGTAACTAGCTAACGTTAACGTTACCTGCTAACTTAGCAATGTTGTCGTGGAACCGTTGCAAGCACCGTTGGCTAGGCGTAATAAAAGCATTAAACGTTGAATACTTGCTTTCTCGGGTTTCACCTGCCCGTGTGTGCTTCGTTTTTAGAATTTGGTTTGAGTTTTCACAATTCGTTTCCATTTACTCATTGCTGAATTTTCTTGTGGCGTTTAAATGGCGTCACAGAAATGGCCGACTACTATTTCCTCAACACACTAAACCAAAACATTTAGCTGGTAATTACGTTCAGTGGACACAAAGCAAGCGTTTTTAATTATAGAAGATGGTCAGGGCCATTATGTAACATCATAGCAATGAAGATAACCTGATGTTGACATGCTCGAAGTCGACTACCCTCATTAATGTCTTGTTTTTCATTCCTTCGATATTAGGCGCCTCGTGAACCTGAGCAGCTGCGCAAGCTGTTCATAGGAGGACTGAGTTTTGAGACAACAGACGACAGTCTTCGTACCTATTTCGAGCAATGGGGATCCCTCACGGATTGCGTGGTGAGTGTATGCAAACGATACAGTTGAGGTGATGAATATGACATACTCATTTTGTGTGCCCATTTACGCCCCATTGTCGTCATTTTTTGGTTACATTGGCCTTTCATCTTAAGTGACCGGTTCATTCATTGTCATAGGTTATGAGGGACCCGGAAACAAAAAGGTCAAGAGGATTTGGGTTTGTTACATACAGTTCTGTGAAGGAGGTTGATGATGCCATGGCCGCCCGCCCACACAAAGTGGATGGAAGAGCAGTGGAACCCAAGAGGGCAGTTTCCAGAGAGGTACTTGCTCTTGACCAATCAAAGTAGTGCAGAGTTGTTACACTTCATTGTGATTCTACACACTGCCTTATGCCAATGAAACATGTAGACTATGTGCTACCTTTGCTTTCACAGGACTCTTGCAAGCCTGGAGCTCACACAGCAGTCAAAAAAATATTCGTTGGAGGTATCAAGGAGGACACAGAGGAGCACCATTTACGGGACTACTTCATAGAGTTTGGTGACATTGAGGCCATCAACATCATGACTGAAAAGAACAGCGACAAGAAGAGAGGATTTGCCTTTGTTACCTTTGAAGACCATGATTCTGTTGACAGGATTGTCAGTGAGTGAATCGTTATATTAAGACTTGCTTTACCTTCTTTTTGAAGGCCATTTGTTTATACAAATTCCTTCCTCTTAATCCGTGATGCACTGTGAACATATTCCTTGTTCACCTTCAGACAATGTTTTAGTGAACTACCTGAAGGATGACCACTTGATATAGTCATATGTTCTTCTTTCTAATGTTTCCATTGTTCCTACAGTTCAGAAGTATCACACAGTTAATGGCCACAACTGTGAGGTCAGGAAAGCCCTGTCACGAGAGGAGATGAACAGGATGGGAGGGGGCCCAAGAGGTAAGGCTGTCTCCTTGGGAAATACTGGTGACATTTGAATCTTATATATATATATATATTTTTTTTTTATAAAAAAAGTTGTAGTTGGTTATGATCAGCCTAAACCTTGTATTCATTCATGCACAGTATGTGTGAATTGGATGCTGTGAACTTCTCTATACTGAAAGCCTCCATTTGTACAGGTGGACGTGGAGGAGGAGGCGGGAACTTTGGAAGTGGTGGGAACTTTGGAAGAGGTGGAGGGGGAGGAGGTGGATATGGCGGTAAAGTTGCTTTAATTAACTTTACACAGTTTGTTAAGTTAAATGATTTGCATGTCTAGTATTGCAAAGCTACTGTCAACTGTAGGGTTTAGCCTAGACGGTTACTGTATACTGTATGCCTTTACTGGCATTCTTGAAACGCTATTGTTGTCATCATCTGAATTCATTGTTGTTAGTGTTGGAGTGTCCGCTATCAGAAATACCGTATGAATGAGCAGCTTTATGTATAAGAACAAGAGTCTAGAAAATATCATGAAGTATTTCCACCTCCATTTGGTTACCTTGACTACAGGTGGTGGCTATGGTGGTGGAAGAGGAGACTATGGTGGAGATGGTTTCAATGGCTATGGAGGAAATGGTGGTAGGTCCATAATTCATGTCATAGTTCTATTAAGATGTATGACTCTTCAGCACATTTTCTGCAATTTCTATGCAAGAAATTTAAGAACTAGGTATAACAATACACTCAACCCACACTACGATATGATTTACAATTTAAACAAGTTGGCACCTTGTGCAGCATCATAGATGACATGCCAAGTTAAAACAAATAGTCTGTCTCTCTTTGTTTCAGGTGGCTATGGTGGTGGTGGTGGTCCCGGAGGCTATGGTGGTGGTAACCGAGGATATGGAGGAGGTGGAGGAGGCAGTGGCTATGGCAACCAGGGTGGAGGCTATGGAGGCGGAGGCTACAATGATGGATACCATGGAGGTGGCGGCAGCGGCGGCAACTTTGGTGGAGGTCTGTGATGCTTGTCATGAAGAAACTTCCTCAAAATATTGTCACTTTATAATTTTAAAAAGCTCAAAAGCAGAGATTCCCTTTAAAGCAATATACCGGAGTAAGTTTAAGCATAGCCCTGCTGCATGAGCCTTCTAACAGCAATACATTTCGCATGAAATGAAAGATTTTCGAACAGCACAGACCTAACGCGAACGCGAAACACTTTACATTGACTCAATGTAACCTCAGATCTTACTTTCGGTTTCCAACAGTCAGGTCCCATTGATTCGGTGTAAAGTGCCTGTTCGCTTCTGCGTTCGCGTTCGGTCTGTGCTGTACCAAATTATTTTGTTCCACTCGCTAAATAGCGCATTTAGCAAGCTCTTTCAACAGGGCTATGTTTGAATTCACTCCGGTACTCTCCTTTAAATAAATGGGTTTAATGGTCACACAGATGCTCTTATTTACAGTGAATTTGCAAACGTTTCAGGTGACCCCATCCTCCTTTTTTGAGCTTTCTTTACATTGACTGCAAGCATTCATCTGTCTTTTCCTGCATTGTTCCATTTTGTAATTCCACCAAGACACTTTTCTGTGATGAAACAGATTTTTAAGTACCCTGTCTATCCTTACAGGAAACTTTGGTGGGGGTGGAAATTACAATGACTTTGGGAACTACAACCAGTCATCTTCCAGCTATGGCCCAATGAAGGGTGGTAACTACGGAGGAGGCGGAGGCAGAAACAGTGGCCCATATGGTGGTAAGTTTTTTTTTGTTTTGTTTTGGTTTTTTTTTGTGCTCAACCACCTTGACCAGTGGTGGTGACGTGAATGAATTTACAGATGATGTGAAGGATCACCATCTCAGAGAAATCCTCTTCGAAGTAGCCTCTGATGGAGGGCTTGTTGATGTTTGAGTTCCTGTAGAGTTTCTTTTTTCTCCCCCCCCCCCTATCATGTCTGTTGCATTTAAGTTGTGTAACAAACACTTAACACGTAAAAGGGAGCAAGGGTCTTGAGTGTAGCATTAGCAGAATTTCACCTAAACGTCCACTAGTATTTAAGGGAACTTGGTGGCCATTTTTTAGGTGGGTATGGTGGAGGATCTGGCGGTGGCTATGGAGGAGGCTCTGGAGGCCGACGATACTAATCAGTTGGTAAGCATCTCCCCTTTGAGTGGGCTGTTCATACACATACTTCCCATTAAAACCCATCACCACCCTTTTCCACCCACAATTAGACTGCTTGGTTCATCCATGATCCTCTGAAAAGTACACAGTAACGCTACGGTGAGAATACTTAAATTGGTCCCACTGAGGGATGGATAACCTTTTTTCCCTTAAAGTGGTAGGGCCTTCCCTGACCATGCCTGCTTTTTGTGATGCTGTGATGTGGATCTTTGTAATTGAATAGATATGTAGCATTCTGAGTAGGGTTGGGGGGGATCCAGCAGCAAACTTTCACTATCCACCCAAGCTAAGGTCTTCTAGAATAAATAATGAATTGGGCAGAGTGTAAAAAAAAAAAAGATTCCTCGCTACAGAAACGCTTTCCTGCTTTAAAGTTCAGGTCTCACTCGCTGATGCTGACGACTTTCTCTTGTAGCTTTGCTGAACTGAAGGTTTGCTTCTGCGGCTAGCATCCTCTGATCCCCTACTTTTTTATTTATTTTTTAAATTATTTTTTTAATTATTATTTTCTTAAATGATGACGGGCAGCCATAGGTGCAAAAAGTGGTAACTGTATGTATATGTATGTTCCGTATTGTCCAACAGGCCACAGAGCTTAGGAGAGGAGAGCCAGAGAGGTGACAGGGAAAGGAGGAAAGCAATGAGAGGAGCAAAGAAGCAGGTTTACAACCCTAGATCTGCTCAGCCAAGCGGTGTGGTGGACGCTAACGCGTCCGCCACACGAAGAATGTGTACATTAGGGGTGGAGAATCATGTGGGTTGGGAGAGGGACGGGGAGGATTGCATATGGAAGGAAACGCCAGTTAATATCTTATTTGTTTTTTTCCCCCCCCTTTTATTTGTTAAAAAAGCTGTCCTGCTAGTGATTATTATTAGATTGTAGTGTTTTGCTTTGTTTTATTTGTCTTGTGAAGTGTAAGGCATTCCAGTAGGTCAATGGTAGGGTTTCATTTTGTTTAGACTAGAGTTATTATTTTGCATCCCCCTTGGGTGTGTTTTAAATGTAAACCACCGCAAATCAAGATTAAATAAACAGCTTCAGTTTTTCTTTTTTATTTAAATGTGCACTTGATCACTTTTTCTCATTTGTCTTTTGCCGTCTGTACCGATTAGCAATTAGAGTAGGTCTGATTTGCTGCCAGAAAGGCACAACTTGACACATTTTAACTTGCAACTTTCTACTTTCACTGTAGTTGTAGAACTAGATGTATTTTCTGCATATATTAGGTTCCTAAAAGGTGGGAGGAGGGGGCTGTTAAACAGAATCGAACGCACTTGAAACCATCTGAAATTCCTGCTGGATCAGTTGTTATGAGCACTTTAAAGCTCTCTTGCATGCCAGAAGTTAGCCCGTTATAACAGTTCCTCTCGACAACGGAGCATCATGTTTGAGAAAAGACAGAACTACAGGACAGCCCCACCCGTAGGACCATAGCTGCCAGTATTCTGCAAGTCGGAGGCAAGCTGCCACACAGGACAGCGAGACTAGCCAATGAGAGATGCCAAGCAAAGATGCTAGCCAATGGAAGGAGTCCAGCTCAAGGGCTAGCCAATGGAAGGAGCCAGCTGAAAGGCTAGCTATTGGGAGACACCAGCTGAGGGAGGGAAGTAGCAAGATCCTCGCACGGAGCAAGCCAGAAGCAGGGGCTGAGCAAGTCTTATTGAGTACAATTGGTTGCTCTTGAAAGACTAGCAAATGTCAAGGTATTTTATATGCCCAGACTGGTAGGTAAGAAGAGAACTTTTTAAATACACTTTTATGTATGGTGTGTTTATTTATTTACCTATTTATTTATTTATTTATTTATTTCGTCACAATGTCTGGTAGCAGTCTAGCCTTTGCCTCTAAATGTGGTTGATGCTTGACTGGCTGGTTGAGACAAACCTTGACTGCTATTATCGTATTGTGTGTGATGCTGGTTTCTTTATTAAGTGCGACTGAATGTTGATGCAAAGAGTAAGTCAGTGTGGATGGTGGACTTTAGTGCATGAGAGGTTATGTGGTCAGTACATTAGAGAGCAAAGAGTCCTTTTTTTTTTTTTTTTGATCTTTTCATTTTTGTAACTTGAGTTGCTTTTATGAGTGTATCAGGTTATACTAAGTTGTATCTTTTTCCATTTTCCAGATCATCAAGACTGAGTGAACTGGATGGCTGTGCTTGACCAGCTAAAGAATTTTGCACACGGGTGGAATCCCCATTCAATTTCAGTGGTAAGCAGTGATTCCACGGGGGGTATTTTGGCCATGGCCTGCTGTTGGTCATTTTCTTAACCTTTTTCTTTTTCTGTTATAGGGTTTTTGTTGATGGACCAAATGATGTCTGTTGGATTTTTAACCTTGTATGCATTTTAAAAATGTTTTAATACCTTTTGCAATAAAATTGCAACATTTTTTTTAAGAAAATAAAAATGTGTGGTCTCTGAAAATATTGAGTTGCTTCCCGATATCACCACCAGGTGTCTCACTTTTGGTAGAGAAATTTTTCCTTCATAGGAGGAGGCAGTCTGTATACGGTGCACCATCACTAAAAGACTTTTGTCTACACAAGATGAATGGGGAAAAACATTGAAATAAATTTTAAATAGTCGATTTCAAGTGTCTCAAATCCCAGATTCATTTCACAATAAGCAGTGGTTTCATAAGTTGTTTTTAACCACAGACTGAAAATGTAGCCTAACTTAATGCAAGGGCTTATGGTAACATGTGTCCCACTTGCAGTGGTCCTCTACAAAAATAATTAAATAAGTGCTACCTGCAGGCTTTTGAGTCATGTGAAACGAGAAGGAGTTGGGTTTTTCAAAAGTGTCTATTGCAGCTCAGCAAGTCCCTCCCATTCCAAACCAAATGTGAGCACAAACTATGAGACTTTTCTTGAATAGAAGCTGCCAATTACTAATGGAATGCTAAGGGTGGCCATAAATCTCAGAGGTATGTGACTGCGCTGCATGCTGCTTATGCAGCAAAGGTTTTTCTCTGGGATGGTGGAGGTCAAGGCTGGCCTAGAGACGTGGGTTGGCTTATAGTGCTGCCTAGATATATAATGGTGTCCTGAATTTTACCCCCTTGTTATTGTAGAGGGAAGTTGGCTTAAGGGGAAACTTGAAATTTAAAGCACAGCCGGGAGATGGTTTTTGAAAGCGGCGCACAGGGATAAATTGAATAGGGATGCTTCAATTCAGTCCTTTGACTTTGGACATGTATTAATCTGCACTCCCTGGATTTGGTTTTTATGATGTTTATGAGCTTAAATGCCATAATATTTCTCATTTTTTCCCCCTATGCATGGTAAAGCATCAAAGAGGCATCCATTTTCAAGATTAATGAGTTAAAAAGCCAATTTGGCTCGCCATCCATCCATCTCCAGTCCACAAAACTAATGTTGAAGTCAGTCAGAACCTTCTAGAAGGGTTGGGTAAGAACCAGCCACTTGTATCCCTCAAAACTGCCCATAAGAAAGCTACCCACCCATTCCAGCCACTGTCGATTGAGACCTCTATTAGGCGTGAGAGGTTCTGCTAGTGCATTTATTTTAATACAAACCATCTTGATTTGAACGTCTCTCTCTCTCTCTCTCTCTTTCTTCCCTTTTCTCTCACGTCTCTCTTGCTCTCCTTTCATTGCCTCTCGATTTTCTTCCTTTTGTTCGACTGGTTAGTTTTACTGTCTCAGAGCAGTCACATGGCCCGGATCCTGATTGGCCAGTTTTTTTTCCTCCTTTCTCAGTCTCTCCCCCTCTAGCTCTGAGCAGACTGGAGAGTTATGGCCGTCATAAAAATGTAGATAATGCATTGTTAACTAATTCTGCGTGCTAGGAGCTGATATATCCATCGCTCTAAATCTTGATGACTGTAATAAAAGCCAAATGCTAATGCTTTGCCCTATACGGGCTTGGATTAAAAAGAATCAGGAGATGAAGGGAGGAGGTAGGGTAGGGAGAACGACAGGAAATGGGGCACTGGGCACATGCGTTGGTATTTGGGAAGACACCGTAGGAAATATAGGCTACTAGGTTTGTGAAAGAAGGGAGGAGAGAGGCTGTTGCCTGCTACCTTTCTCCCCTCTTGGACTTGCAGCTTAACAGGCTACCGGTGTAAGCCTTTAAAAGCAAAATGTGTCAGAGGCTGTGACAGCTCACCATGGTGCAGACAGTGCGATGGGGTGGTGAGAAATTTTCACCTCTTCATCTGGCGAGTGAAAAGGACAAAGGTGACCCGGGAAAAAATGGCACACCTCTTAAAAGGAAAAGAGGAGGGGTGGGAAATAGATGTTTGTGAATTCTGTGAAACATGATATTGCTGTCTGCTACTCATAAAGCTCAGGGTGTAGATGTTTTGTTGAAATTTATGGAACTTTTGAGTGGTACAAGAAAAACAGAAATTACTTTTAAAAAATCAGATATCATCAACCATATCCTTGTGTCATGTCTGTAAACATCTTAGTTTTAACTTAGTTTTAAATGTCCTGAATAAAAGACTGAAATGAAACTAGATTTACAACTGAAATGGCGTGCTCCCAACACCTTCCTCAGCTTTCCAAGCCAACACCTGGTTTCACAGTCAGTCCTGGTTGGAGATGGCGCACAGAGAGAATTTGCATTCAATGTCAAAGCCATCACAGTCCCGTTTCCTCCCGTCGTGTGAGAAATTAGCCCAGTGGTACATGAGCCATGGCAGGACGCGCTGCCAGTGCCCCCCTCCACCACCAATCCCTTTCTTTTTCACCTCTATGAATGAGTGCTACTGTGAAGCCATGTCAGGTTTTCCATGCAGTTCATGTTTCTTTTTGGCCCCCTACTTGCTCCTGGGGCCCAGCGAAAACACTGGATTTCTGACAAGGGAATACAAACATACCAGTGGAAAGACAATACATCAGTGCCTCAGGAGGAACGTGGAAGGGTCTCTAGAACATGATCTAAAATCCTGGACATGGACCCAGGCTGGCTTAAGTCTTTTTCTAAGTCACCTGGGAGTCCCTGGAATTCCTCCGAAGGCATTTTACTGTCAGTTGAAGCAACAAAACCTGCAGTGTCTCAATATTTGCTGGCATAAACAACTATCACCCGAAATGGGTTTGCAATAAAGAAAATCCCTTCATGTGGTAAACCACAGTATGGTTTGTAAAAAAATCTTTTAAATAATGTTTAATGTCCTAAGCCCTCAGAAAGAAATGTTTTTTGGGGGTACTGACAGTTTCCTGGACACTCGGGAAGAAGTAGAAATCTAGTGGATTTCACCACCACACACACACCATTCATATTCCCAAGGAGTTGTGCAAAAAGGAAAACAGTCACTTGCTGTGCACTGACAAAAGTTGTAGGTTATACCAATGCAGTGTAATTGGAGAAATTTCTCACAAGCTATAAATTCCTTGTGTTTTAGCACAAGACCACTGGAATGATCTGCTTTGCAGACCAGTGCAAAATGTAGTGCTGCTCTGCACACTCAAATCATTTAGAAGTTTCCTGAACCAAAAGCAAATCTTAGCTCCGAATCTCAGACTGGAACTGTATAGCTTCCCTTCAATAAATTTTGTCCTAATTGGGGGAAATAAAGAATAAGATTATGGAATTACTCGGCAAGTCACTAAAATTGCTAACAGAGACAAACAGCTCTTCACATGGCTATGTGTTCCTGGAAACCATTTGAAAGAACATCAGCCATATGGTCTTTATCCTTTTGTGAAGATACAAACTGACATTGATTTTGACACACCTTGTGGACTGTAAGCTCACATCTGTTTCTGCTAGCCAAATGATAATTCTGTCTAACGTATTTAGTTCTAAGCAGACAAGTTTTGGATAATCCAAAATCGGAGAAATTATGAGGAGGGTCAGAACACTACTGTTAAACAGGACGAAGCTTACCTTTAAGGTTAAGGTGTAATAAATAACATCAAAGAAAACATTTGTTGAACTCAATCTCTAACAGTCAACACAGAATCATATCTAAAGGCAGTATATTTATACCTGTAGGAGCTTTGGGATTGGTCAGACGGTTTCACTTATGGAGATTTTTACAGCTGCCTGTTCACTCTCACTGCTCACTCAGTTGTCTTGTCCCCCGCAGAGAACTAGGGGTGTACAGCTTCAGAATCACTGGCCTTTTCAACCCTCCACTGGTTCTCCTGGTCCATAATAGTGGAAGGACAGTTTTGAGAACCATTTTGATTTTGCTGTTTATTTGAAACATCCATGAAAATGGATTAAAATATATTAACACTATTTTGTAAAGTATCTGACATGTTTTTTTTGTCAAATGATTTGACCTTTGGAAAAAAACACACACACACACACACAAAAACAGTTTTTAGGGCTCTGAGCTGCAGTAGGCTGCTGCAGTGTGATGCCACAGGCCATTGCTTGTTTCAAAGACCTGATTGATTCAGCTCAAAGTAGAAGAGAAAAGAAAGGCCAGCTTTGATGGTGTTGGAGACCACCCATCTTAGTTTCTCAAAAAAAAAAAAAAAAACCTTAAATCCAGGCATTTTCTTGTCAGAGATCTGTAGTTCATTCAAAGGCATTTGGCCATGGGGGTCTGATCCACATAATTTTGACTCAGATGTGGAGAATGCCTGTACCAACATCCCACAGGCTTCTTGTTCAGAGGTCCCATCATATCGGGAGGATGGAAATCCTAAAGTACTTGAATGTTTTGTCAAGGTCTTCCACTTTCTCTTGGTAGGCTCTGGTGCATTCTCATTTATAGGAGTCAGTATATTGTAGTGTCATCAGTATTTAACAGCAGTATTTGGGGCTTGGGGTGGGTGTCACTTTAGACAGTTTGATCATCAACTTTGAATCTACAGTAGGCTATATTCCTCTGGCTGCTGGTGAAGACTAAAATTGTTTGGTCTGATTGTGACTTACTGTATGCTCGGGTGCACACATCATGTAGGAAGTAACACATCCCATACTGGGCTGTCCATTTAGTGCTGAGGGGTCATGCTGCTCCAACCACAATGCTACTGTTGTGTTGCTTGTGTGTACTGGCATGGTCAGAGACTTCTCCATCTGCGTTGAAAATAAGTTTGTACTGAAGCCATGGTTTTAAGGTAAAGTAGGCTAACTACATTGTGTAGCTATAAATCATTCTATAATGGAAAAGAGAGAATTTATACAGCCTTGTCAAACAGCCTTCCATATACCTAGGCCCTTCCCCATTATAATAAGGGCAATGGAAACACTGAACCAAATCACCCTGTTGGACCATATTTATAACAGATGGTCTGTTTCATTGTTATTATTGTTTGACTATTTCCTTCTGTTATATCTCCTATCAAGTCTCAGGTCAAAATGTCATGAACATAATGTATACAATACAGATATGCAAATGTGTTTATTTCATATTTTATCATGAAAACTGGGGCCATATCATAAAGTTTCATGTTGGGCAAATCATTCCTGGACTAATTCCATGTTTAGGGGAAAGTCATTTTGCCCCGAGCAGAGCATAAGGGTTAATGATGGCGCTGACATTACAACGTAAGTATGTGCTAATGCATCTCAGATGTGTTACCGCGGCGACCGAAGCGGTGGAGCGGGGCCTCCTGCGGCACACAGCCTCCATCTGTTTCCTGTTTCTCCCGGCACAGAGACGGCGGGGCGTTAGCGCGCGGCGGCGGAGCCAGGAGACAGGAAGTGACCCCCTGACCAATCAGCAGGGGGCGGCTTTACAGGGAATAAAGATGGAGGAAGACAAGGAGAGAGGAGGGAAATACAGTGTTGACTCCCAGTGCAGAGTTCACTGCAGTTACTCATTTATTGATCGTTAATTCATGAGGAAGACACCAAAGTAAGCGAGTACACACCCATAATGATAAGAGAGATGATTTGAACCCCAGTGTTCCACACTGGGAGTCACCATGACGTTCATTAAAACCAGAAGTGCGTTCAAGTTCACTAACGCAGGCAAGCTTTTGCAAAGTTTTGAAGTTCTTGGCTAGTTTGAGAATCAAACCCTTTTTCACATTACACATGTCTGTCGACGGATCTCGATCAAAATTGGCTCCCCTCTGTCAGTCATGCCCGCCGTCGTCCGTCAACGGGTATGTGCAATGTAAGACAAGCGTAATGGTTATGCTTGTTTCACACGGTCCACATCTATTGATGGATCTCATTGACTATGAATGGAGATATGTTGAAATGCATTGTGGGTCTGTCCGTTCTGTCGGCTCCATAGTTCAGAACTTTTCAGGATCCATCAGCCAATAAGATCAACTCCCCCTCCATCAGACAGACACGCCGTCCGTAGTCCATCAACAGCCATGTAGGCCTACAGTGTGAAACAAGCAATAAAGGAGGTAGCACTCCCCAAATGGATGCTGGACTGCTAGAGGTGTGTGCCAGATGGAGATAAATCTACGGAAGTATTACGTTTAATCAGCATATTGTATAAACCTGTTGCAGTAATAGCCTCTCAGCTTTTCAGGCCGCTGCCACAAGAGCAATTCCTTTACAGTCTGACATTTTTTTGTTAAGGCCTACAGTTTAGAATCAAACTCCTTACACAATCGTCAAATTTCATTGTTTAACGCCAATATTTTTGGTAATCGGAACGAATGTCAGTTAAATTTTTTAGGGCTCAGGGCATATGTTGTACCTCAGTCATGTGCTGGGTTTGTTTTTTAATTTCATTACGCAAAAACAGACACAATCGAATGGGCTGCCTTGGGAATCATAACATTCTTGATGAAGCTATGAAAACCAAAGGAGGAAAGGAAACATGTGGAAAACAAAGACCAGAAGGGCACGCAGGCAGATGAACCTGAGTACATTTTCAGGGACCACTGAAGGGTAGAACTGGCAAGAAAGACAAAGTGAGAGGGGAGGAGATGCTATGACCTTTACCTCCACTAGGGATCAGCAAAGAGGCCTAAACAGGGAGGACAGTAAAGAAAAACGGGTTACTGATTACTTGTCCTCAAAGGGGGAAAAAAAAACCCTGCACAATGAGAGTTAGGAAGAGGGTGAAAGGCCAGGGGGAAAAGGAGTTGAAGATAGTGTGGAGAAGAAAGGAGAACTATAAAATATCTGTCACAGCCCCACAAGACTAGGGAAGAAGCGAGTGACTGAGGGAGAGAAAACGAGTGGGTGATGGAGAGAGAGATTAGAGAGAGATGTAGAGACAAGTGCAAGTGGAAGACACATGGCGAGATAGGGAGAGAGAAAGAGGGGTAATGACCTTGTAATCAGCAGAGTGACTCTCCTATCTGATGGAGGACAGCTGATGTATTCCGTTCTCTCCCCCCCCTCCTCTCCTTCTCTCCCCTCCTCCTCCCCCTCTTCTTCCACCTCCTTTTTCCCTTCCTCGACTCTCAACTTCATGCCTGACCCAGGGGTCTGAGTACCAGATGCCTGGGCCTGCTCAAAGACCAGGTGTTCTCTCCCTAATTCCCCCTCTCTCTCTTTCCTACACACACACACATACCCTGCACATAAACACTCACATTCCAAACTATGGACTCGCTCACACACACACACACACACACACACACACACGCACACACCCACACACCCACATACACACATACATACATACATACACACACGCACACACACACACACACACACACACACACACACACACACACACACACACACACACACACACACACACACACACACACACACACACCATCTGAAAGGGAGGAGACAGCAAAAATGAGGAAATATCAACTTAAATCTCAGGCATGTATCAAAGGCACCACTAAGTCATTATCAATGAAGTACATTTTTAATGGATCACTTTGAAGGGGATTCTCTCCCAGAGTACTTCAGAATAGATGTATGGTGTGATTAACTCTCAGAGAAACAAAATGACTCCAGACCACTTTCATTTCATAATGGAGAAGAGACAGAGCCATTTCATGGCATATTATATAATATCACTGACTGAGAGGAATAATTTATTGCTGTTCTTTTGCACCTCTCTTGTATTTCCCCATTTTCTTATTCTTAAAGACACAAAAGCGTAGCATTCATAATCTGAATGAACAAATTATTTCACCAAATTATTAGCCTAGAAATATAGACGTATTCTATCATTGGCAAATAGATTTGTTCAGCCAGTACGTCTAGTAGCAAGCCATAGGGAATTATATTGGTCGGACACCGTTAGTGCTAACTAATCACAATGGTCTATGTACTGTACTGTATTTAGGGTGGGCTTCGCTGAAAACAACAGTCTTTTGAATTGGTGTTTACATCTTGTTCATTCCTCTGATTGGTCATAGGCATCTTATTGCGTGCAAAAGCATTTTGAAAGATGCTGCCTTGTTCCACCCACAATTGAGTTTGGTCTATTTATCGATGTCAGACTATACATTTTTACGTTAAAGGATGGCTTGACAAGCTACCAAAATGTAAGATGTACCGTATAATGTATTATCATAGACATTCTAGCATTGGTTTTATTTATTATTTTTCATGCCAACTTAAACAAGCAGTTCCAAATGGAAAAGCAAAGGAAGCCAAAGCTCCACTATGACACAGTGCATTTTAGAGGTCATTACACAATCTCTCCACAGGGGGGCAACTTGCTGCAGACAAACCTACTGTAGATGCCCTCATACAGTAGATCCATGCAGTATCATTGTTTTGAGTTGTTAAAGACTAATACAATATAAAGATGTCTTTTTTTGTTATGTTTTGGAAAGAAAATCTAATTTTAACTTTAAATGAAACTGCACTGCATGCCATGGTGGTTCTGCTGCTTGCTTGCTTCCCACTCAATCAGAGTTACTGTAGCTGGCTCTGGCTCTGTTTCTGGCTGGCTGGCTGGTTGGCTGTTTTGATTATAGTCGTCCAAAAGCAGCCAAGGTCTAGACAGACCTTAAATCATACACTGAGGCTGGGAGAGCAAACAAATGAACGCTTGATGCTAGCAGAACTCCATAGGCCTTGTTCAGCGAAGGCACAAACATTTAATAACATGCTAATTGGGATGGTATGTTAAACATTAGACTGTACAAAAGCAGAAGTACTACCTACAAACATCACCGGGTGGCATCTGACCTATAGTTACATCTTTCCCATCCAATTCACTGACTGCTGTACTTTTTGTGCTTTGGAGATCATAAATCACAGGGTGAAAAAAAAGGGCTGTAGATTTGAGGATCAAAGCAAGGACCTCATACCCCTTGATTTTAAAATGCACGCACGCTCATGCTTTCAAACACAAGTGCAGGCAAAGAATTCCCCCATCGTCTCTATTTTCACTTTCCACATACTTGCCCCTGTAGGCAAAGTGAGAGCCACTGACTGTGGTGGTGCATTCAACCACAGAAGCACTTCGACCTACCTGACAGAATCCCTTCTGATCTTTCCCCCTCCCCCCGTCTTAGAGGAGAAAATATGATTATAACCCTATCAGTTACAGAGCCACCGTGTGTGACACTGAAAAAGAAGATAGTGTTTTGACATTGTTTTCCATTTTAGGACGAAGAAACTGGCAAATTACCCTGCTAATAATAACGATAATGGAGCTGATTATATGATGCCAACCCACAAGTTCTAACTGGTCTTAAATTATGACTTGCTGCTGTAAAAGAATAGGGGCCTGTGTGTGATGTAGAAGCTGGGTCCTGGGCCAACTTTCCATCGTGCTGTCGCTATGATGTAATGAATAGGACAAGCAAAAGAAAAACACTTGGCAGCTGTTGGGTCTTGCTGCATTACTCAGAGAGGTACAAACGTGGAAAGGATGCCCTTTTCTCTGTTTTTGTTTGTGCAATGGAGGAATGAATACGACCACAGTCCAGATTTATTGAAATCCATATTGTCTGTAGACACATTATACTTCCTTAGTGCTTTTAACACCCTTAAACACTGGCCAAACTGACACTAAAAGTGACTTGCAGATGCACACGTGCAGGCAATTTGCAGTAATGTAACATCAGATTTGTTTAGGCCGAAATCAAAATGGTTTGTGTTTCATTTGTCCTCATGCTAATATCCCTGCACCTGGAAGATATATGCTGAGATCCGTTGGTTGATGCATGGAACACAAACACATTAGCATTGGCAAGCGAGAGAATAAAGCACACACTTAACCCTCAGATCCTTCCTGTGCCTGACATTGTCTGTAAATGTGCGTCAAATAAAATCATCTTTAAAATGGAGAAAGAATGTCTATCCTTGTGTATGAGGAGCAAAGAAGAGTAAATGGCTTGTGCAAGCGCACAACACACCCACATACATGCACACACACACACACACACACACACACACACACACACACACACACACACACACACACACACACACACACACACACACACACACACACACACACACACACACACACACACACACACACCCGCACACACTCACTCACACACACACACACAAACACACACGCTGCGGCATGACAGAGCATCCAAGCAGTTGTTCAAATTTAATGGGACCTCTTGACAAGCTACAAGTTGTTTTGGAGCACAGCATGTAGTTAGCAGGGGATTTATTGTCACTTCGAGTTAGAGTTAGATAAAAATTGGCTGTTTCACAGCTAAATTGAGTTACATGTATCCACTTTCTCCTCTCTTGGATCACTGTTGCGAACACATTCACACAGTTGGTGGTAGGGAATTGGGTGAGTATAGATCAGCAATTGAATGTGCAGAAGGGATTTTATTGCAACATTCAGTAGATGTGTGTGTGTGTGTGCGCGCGTGTGTGTGTGTGTGTATCTGTGAGTGAGTGAGTGTGTATGTGTGTCTGGTGTGTGTGTGTGTGTGTGTGTGTGTGTGTGTGTGTGTGTGTGTGTGTGTGTGTGTGTGTGTGAGAGAGAGAGAGAGAGACAGAGAGAGAGAGAGAGAGAGAGAGAGAGAGAGAGAGAGAGAGAGAGAGAGAGAGAGAGTAGGCTGGAACAAACAAGAAACTATCATCACATCATCACTCCTAAACTCGTCCCCCTGTCTTATCTCTCACACCCTCTCTCCCTCACTCTTTCTTTTTGTCTTTATAGTCCTTTACTTTCTTTACTTCTCTCTCTTTTTCTTGTTCCCTCTCTTTTTTTTACCACCTCTCCCTCACCCCACAAGCCCCATCATGGTGCTGCCACGCCTTCTCTCCTTCACTCCGGAATGAAGTGAGGGAAGAGGAGGAAAGCTTTGAGAGAGGAAGAGAGAGAGAAGAGGGCGGAGGGAGGAATTAGTCTTCCTGCCTGGGGGGCTTAGAGTGGGAGTGCCACTCGTGGGCCCCATATATCAGAGAGCTACCTGAAACATCCGCCCAGCCAGGGCACACTCACCTCGGCTGACCCTTCACACACACACACACACACACACACACACACACACACACACACACACACACACACACACACACCCACACCCTCTCTCTGTGTACTCATCCATGTGCATGCACATCACTCCCTTCCACACACTTACAGTACACATGCCACACACACAGACACTCTCTCTCTCTCTCTCTCTCTGAAATGTGCACTAACTCATTCACATACAAATCACAGCACAACACTTACACATGCCACACACACACACACACACACACACACACACACATACATGAATGCACATACACACACACACACACACACACACACACACACACACACACACACACACACACACACACACACACACACGAATGCACATACCACACACACACACACACACACACACACACACACACACACAGAGTACATGCATGCACATGTCCACACCTCAGTACATACACTTACATCAAAGTGTAACAACAGCCCTCACTAGCCGTCAAGAGTTTTAGTGTTGTTTTCTATCAGCCCTGTAGCTGTGAGTGAGCACAGTAAGTTTAGTATAACGTACTGTATGTTTCTGAAGACTACACACTAACTGTTTTCAACTTGCTCTCACAATCATCTTGGATGACAAGTCAGAACGAAAGTCCATAACCAAATATGACATCCTATGTAACACAAAATTCTATAAAGCTACTGTATCTCTTGGATTTAGTAGAGAAGGAATGGAGAGCGCTATTGCCTTGAACATCTACTGTGCAGTAAGTAGACTGATTATGCATCCCCCCCACCTCTGTTCATTCACTTTTCAGTGAAGGACTTTATATCGGTCAATCTGACTTTTCAATGTTTGAGTTGTGCACATGTGGAAATACAGTCTACAATCGAAAATCAACAGCTTTATGCTGGCACTGAGACAGAAATACACACTAAAGACAAGCACACACACACACACACACACACACACACACACACACACACACACACACACACTCCCTCTAAGCCATCGCCACATCCCAGTGCTGTGTATGGTCTACCCCACACAGTCACATAAACACACTCTCTATCCTCTCTCTTCATCTCTTGAATGGATGGGCTGTACAGTAGGATCAAAGGCAGGAGACATTTTGTTTTTACATTTGTGCCCTGACTCCAGGGGTCGGTTCATGGCAAGTTTGTTAGAGATTAGCATGTCTTTCTAAATGTGGACTCTCCCCTAAACCAGAGGATAGGAAATATAAACATAGGCTAATAATTATGAAGTGAAGTGAGGTGAGGTGACTTGAAATGAAATTGTGAAGGAGAAGTTTTTGTACTTAATAAATAGTCTACATCGTTGGAGTCTGCTTTTAAATTTCCTTTTTCTTTTTGGTGGGCAAGAGGGCCGAACATCTTGTATAGTTTAGCAAAAATATTATCTTTGTTAAATGGCAAAAATGAGTCCAGAATGAATAAAACACAATGGTAAGGACTCTCAGCTAAAGTGCTTTAAAATGTTTGGTACTTTTTAGTAACTGCAGTTAAATCTTTGCACATGGGAAAAATATCAGGAGTTCAATATGGGCTTCATCTCCTCTTCTAAGGCCCAGGCCCTGATTGGCTAACTACATCCATCAGTGCCGCTCAGAGACGCCCTTACAACACCTAACCAATGTGAGCCAGACGATCCCAGTCCCCACATCTCACTGCCATTA
>JAODXP020000012.1:13844613-13927113 GCA_027497455.2 Sardinella longiceps | reverse complement strand
AGAGAGAGAGAGAGAGACGGTGAGTGTGTGTGTGTGTGTGTTTGTGTGTGTGTGTGTGTGTGTGTGTGTGTGTGTGTGTGCGCAAATGTGAGAAAGAGAAAGAATGAGAAACAGCTAGAGAAAGATGTGCAAGCGCTGTGTACTCTATGTGTGTGTGTTTGTGTGGGCGTCTGTCTTTCTCTTTCATTGTGTGACAGACAGCAGGAGAAGGAAAAGAGGAAATGTGGAGGATAATGACTTCCGGGTCACAAAATGACTCTGTGTGTGTGTGTCTGTGGTCCTGTTTGTCTTGTCTCTCTCTCTCTCTCTGTGTGTGTGTGTGTGTGTGTGTGTTTATGTTTGTGTGGGGGCGTCTGCCTTTCTATTTGACTGTGTGTTTGTGTGGACGTCTGTCTTTCTATTTGTGTGTGTGTGTGTGTGTGTGTGTGTGTGTGTGTGTGTGTGTGTGTCTTTGCATGGGCGTCTGGACCATTTGTGCGAGCCTGGTGTTTATTGCACTTGATGCCTCTCTTTGCCCATTCCTGAGATAGCAGCAGCCTCTAAATAGCCCACCATAAACATGGAGCTGAGAAAAAGAATGCCCCTTTGGGACTGTGTGTGTGTGTGTGTGTGTGTGTGTGTGTGTGTGTGTGTGTGTGTGTGTGTGTGTGTGTGTGTGACAGCTTGTTTGTGCCAGACAAGGAGCATTAGTGTGGGGAGTGTGTGAGAAAAGCTTACTTGAGTGTGTGTGCAGTTCTGTGTTACAGGAAAACATTTAAAGGCTCCAATCAGTGGCCATATCTGGCTTCTACAAATATGTCTGTTTTGTGTATAATAACAAATATAAATGTTTATTTATTGGAATTTAGTGTTTATATTTTGTCAATATCTTGGATAATTTGGACACTAAAATTGTTTTGTTTACATACTCCCTAACAGCTTATAATCATAGAAATTCAAATTTCCAGACCAGATTGATTTATTTTTAACAAATAAAACTTCTTCATATGAAAGGGCTTGCCAATTCATGGCATTTCTGGAATCAGTTCACAATTTGAAAGTGCTACAATCCAAACACCAGAGGGAGCAATTGAGCTATTGTTCCCAATCGTAAACCACACACAAGCTTTACACACTCAGCATGGACCACCAATCTTGGTGGAAAATGGAAAAATAACACATAATATGTCTTAAAAGGCCTGATCATGGTTAAGCACAATTCATAAAAAATACTCATTGCCATCCATGTTACAAAAACAAAACTGACCCCACATCCTTGGGGGGTCAATATTCTACAAGCACACATGGCTACAGCCCAAACTATAATTACCTTCTTTCAAAAACTCCAGAAGTTATGCTGACATCTGAAAGTAGCCTCACTTTGTGGAATGAAGCCAATGTTCTGACAGAGAGGGGCGTGTCCAGGATGGCAGGTGATAAAGGAGATGGGGGGGGGGGGGCAGAGGGGAGAGGGGGATAAGAGGATGAGAGAAGGAGGAGAGGAAGGAGGGATCGTCACCTGCCCTGAGGGGAAAACTGTAGCCTTGTGTGGGGAGGAGCGCAGTGACAGGAGGGACGGCAACCTGCAATCTCGCAGCGGCAGACAGACCGACGGTGAAGGATCACAGGCACGCACACACACACACACACACACACACGCACACACACACACACGCACACACACACACACACACAGCACACACACACACACACACACACACACACACACACACACACACACACAAACACACACACTCTGACACACACACAATGGGCAAGGACATATGTACAAAAAACACAATCTCACATAGTTCAAGTTCTTCTCACTCTCCCATAACCACAAGCAAATATTCAGAGCAAAGTGTTATTTTTTATGACGCAAAATCTTTACACTGTCATTATGCATTTGTTTAAAAAACGACCTATTATTTTTAATGATCAATTACATTTAAATAATTACTTGATGGTAACTGTTGTTTCACTGCCTCAGCTCAGCTCTACAAACTACTACAAACTACGTCTTAGACACTACAACTTAGCTACAACTCATTAGGGTAAAAAAATAAATAAATAAATAAATAAAACAAATCTTTGTTCATTCAAATGCAGACAGAGCGGATACTGCATGAATTCTACTGTGTAAGCTACGCATGTTGTGTGTTCATCAAGTTCAAACCAGCATTTGAACTGATGAACCCTGTGCGGCTGCTTTGTGAGAACATAGCTCACATGCAGCGTCACCTCACCGCCATGGCGCTCGCTGATGCTATCTGGACGACGACGGAGGGCAGGTATGGGGAGGTCTCCGTGGAGAGCAGTCATTTCTAGGAGGTGCACATTTGGCACTCCATCCGTCTTTATCAGCGGCCATAATCTCACCTGAAGTGTAGTGCTTACGAAGACATACAGTATTCCACGCATGCGAAAAGAGTTTCAATTCCTGCGGCATGTGCACACACACACACACACACACACACACACACACACACCACAGTGTTGCTAATAAACATAACGTAACATATGGAACATCAACTCAAATAAATCATTTGTTAGATGGAAGGTTAGAGTAATATAACACAAGGCTACCAAATGAAAATTACAGGATAGATGTTGGCTTCATCTGTGATTATGTAAGTAGGTCTTCCAAACAACATTGGAAGTGATTGAACAGAACATTAATTTGCTTAATGTTTTGTTTAACACTTTATTGCAGGACCACATACTTCTGTGCGGGTGCACACACACACACACACACACACACACACACACACACACACAGACACACACACACAGACACACACACACTTTCTCTTGCTTATGAAATGACTTTGCATGTTTTGCTTTTGTTTTTGTTTTACAGGATTTCCAATATCCATAAGAATAAACCAGAGGATAATACCAGGAGAAATGGGCCTAAGAGATAGGTAGAAACAAACCCCACCTTGACCCTGTCTCTATGATAAACTCAGAGGTATATCACAGTCACTTCTTTCATTTACTTCCATTTAGCAATGAACGTTGGGGACACATTCTTAACACACTGAGCAGCCCTAGCAGTAATATTGCACAGTAGTAATGAATGGCATTCATATATTGCCTATCATCACATACAAGTGTGTGCGCTTTATATTACGTAGGAGTAATTCAACTCTGCTGCTATAAGGCTGGGTTTTGCAATAGCACTGGGCCGATTGCCTACTGCATCAGGGCTAACTGTCAGGACTCTGGTGATTTGAGACACAAAGTGAAAGTTGATTTGGTTATACAGTAGCATTATTGGAATAGCTTTACCGTGGATGTCTTCTTAGGTAACCTCAATGTAGTCTCTCAGTCCTGTATAATTTCAAGATGCCCCAGACATTACCCATGGAAGAGAGGGTATAGTGTTGCGCTGCCTGCAGTGCAGAACATCAAGCCACAGGTGCACGTGCCAAATCAATTATGTCCCTTTGTGAGGCTTATAGGGGTGGCTAGGAGAGCTGGACATGTGCACATCAATATTACACGGCTATAAGAGAAAACAAAATAATGTCATGGGAAGTGTCAGAGCAGCTGTCAAAGCCAGGATTTACTATTATAAGATAAATTACAGATGGATTTTTTTTATGGACTTTAAGACTTTATTCATAGCAGGTCGGATATATAAATATGAACTAATTAATTTTTTTTCTCTTATATTTTTATTCTGGCTCATAAGCACATTGTTCAAAGTTAGACAATTTCCTTTCGGAAATGACACCAGAGAGTCCACTGTATTTGACTATATTTTTGAAAATTCTTGTTGGGGCTGCAATTACACTTTCCGCCACATGGTGTCGCTTTGAACTCTTTTGAGAAATGAAAAGGCCCTTGTTTGCTTTATCTGTCATATTGGTGCTCCAGTCCATTAGAGAGAAGGAAAGATAACCAGCAAAACAGAGATGGGTTTATCTCACACAGAGCACGATGAGGCAAATATGCAAGGTACATTAAGCTCATATAGAATACACACAACACACACACACACCCACACACAGAATCACACACGCACGCACACACGCACACACACACACACATGTGCAGAGAGAAAGAGAGCGTGTGTGTGTGAGAGAGAAACACAGAAACAAGATAACCATGGACAAGATTGCTCTCATGTCTAACTAGCCTTGTTTAATATGAAACATTACACTGACGGTACATTTTTAGATTTTTAAAAAGGTAAAACTTCAAATATAGAACTACATCCATTATAGCAAAAAATATACCTGTTAATGACTTAAAATACTGCATTACCGGTACTTACATTTTAAATGAAGTCACATTTCCTCAGGGCAAAGGACTTCAATGTCCATTTGCCTGAAAGCTGTCAGTCATCCCTTCATCCTTCACACAGCCGCTTGTTTGATCTCTTATCATCTCGTCCAGAACAAGACTGCAGCTGATAAGCATTAGATTACAATCTTCTGAGGGCTGTGGGCATCAGACATCAAACACACACACTGTAAAAGGAGATATGTCGAAATTTTGCATTTTCTGTTTTAATCTTTTGGTCTATTTTAATTGTTTAAGATATTGAATAATTGCATAACCGGAAATAATTTTAGCTAACACACATTTTGATTTGCTGTAGGTTGACATAAAATATATGCTGCCACCAAATGAGCTGCAACACCAACGTTGCTTGATAAGCTGCTCTGTTTTTATCTGGTTTACAGATAATATTGCCACACACACACACACTCTGAAAACATAAATGGGAACATACATAAAGACCATGACAGTGTTTAGAAATGTCTTTATAAGGAATGCTAACACGGACCACGTAAAAATTTAGAATTTCCTGTATAGCCCTTTCCCTCACAGTTATAGGCTTTGTAAAAGGCTCTGTAAAAATCTGGGCGTAATCTTCAGTCTGACTCAGTGTTGTGTGGCCCGACATGCTCCTTCTGGACTGTCTGCTTGCTTTCTCGCACCTGTACTCACTCTCCAATGACCCGCAGAAATGACTCATCATCTCGCTGGCTTTGCCGCTCGTGCTGCTGCCATTTTGCTGTAAAATTGGACATTTGTGCTCGGTGGGAGCGCTTCGTTGGAACCCGTTATGACCGGCACTCGCACTCTATTAAGTGGTTCACGGTAATTAGCGGCCTCGCTAACCCCCTCTTCAGCATGGGCTGAGCAGCCATAAAAGGGTGTTAGTGGCCAGTGCGGCGCATAAGACTGTCATGAAAACAAGCAGGGGAGACACACTTGGCACAACGAATTGGTGAAACTGTGCACTCCTGGGAGGCTGGCGAGGAAGTTGCGGAACCACGCATTCGCTGTGCAATCCACGGAGAGACCCAGTATACACACACACACACACACACACACACATTCTCTCTCTTTCTCTCTCTTTGTCACATACACACACAGACTCACACACACACACACATACACACACACACTTCTCTCTCTCTCTCTCTCTGTCTGCTTTACACAGGGAATGTGTTGTGGCTGTGTGTGTGTGTGTGTGTGTGTGTGTGTGTGTGTGTGTGTGTGTGTGTGTGTGTGTGACAAAGAGAGAGAAAGAGAGAGAAAGTGTGTGTGTGTGTGTGAGAGAGAGAGAACGCGTAAAACATTTAAATGTGTCATAAAATATGAACCCATGTCAACACTCACACTGTGAGATACACAGTTCCATTTTCACACTTAGAAAGTGGTGAAAATACAGATGAAGCTCTGACCACACACACACACACACACACACACACACACACACACACACACACACACACACACACACACACACACACACACACTCTCTCTCTCTCTCTCTCTCTCTCTCTCTCTCTCTCTCTCTCTCTCTCTCTCTCACACACACACTGATAGACTCGCCAACACATGCAAACACTCACACACACATACACCAACACACACAGATAGACATACCAACACATGTAGACGCACGCATAAATACACACACACACACACACACACACACACACACACACACACACACACACACACACACACACACACACACACACAGCAAAATAAATATTTTGAATGCAGGTTTGCCATCCAGATTTGGACACACAAACATAGAAATAGACACACTCTTACAGAGAGAAACAAATACACACACACAAACACACACACACACAATTTTACAAACACAGCTCAAATACATTATGAAAGAAGATATTTAGAGTCAAATTTAGATACACAAACACAGAAATATGGACTCACACACACACACACACACACACACACACACACACACACACATATATACACGCACCCAGAGAGCACGCGCTGGTATGTCAGACTGCAGTGGCTTGCGGCTCTGTCAGCGACGCTGACTGATGGTCCTTTACTGCTTCCCCTGGATTATCAAACGAGTTCAACGGGAGGGGAAGGTGATTCATCAGAGAAGGCAGAGAGCGAGGGACAGGGAGAGAGAGAGAGAGAGAGAGAGAGAGAGAGAGAGAGAGAGAGAGGGAGGGATGAGAGCGTGCAACAGAGGGTTATACGGAAGGCAACACAGGGAGAGAGCGGAGGAGAGAAAGAAAAAAAACAGAGGGATGGAGAAGAAAGGAGGAGAGAGGGGGCGGCAAACACCGTGATGAGGCGAGGACGGGGATAAGAGGAGAAGAGATGCTCGGGTGGATGAGTAGGGGTAGGTGGGGGGAGGTGGTGGGGGGGCAACAAGAAGCGAGGGATGCAGGAAAGGTGCCGACGGAGATGATGGGGAGGCAATGGCGGAAGGAAAACAAGAATAAAAGAAACACGTCTTTGATAGAGACAAACAAGGTTGTCAAAGGTTAGACACATTAAGAAAGTGCAGGAGGGAGGCAGACAGAGGCAGACAAAGACAAATAGAGGAGAAACAAAGAGTGATAGAGAGGGAAAGGGAGAGAGAGAGAGAGAGAGAGAGAGAGAGAGAGAGAGAGAGAGAGAGAAAGTGAAGATGAGGTAAACTAAAAAAGAAGGAAAGAAAGAAAGAAACAAACAAACAAAGAAACAAAGGAAGGAAGAAAGGACACTGATAGACTGACAGATGGAGAAAGAGAACACAATACAGAGAAAGCAATGAAATCAGTTAGAGAAATAAAGAGATGCAATAGAGATAACCAAACACTGTAAAATTCTGGTCTGACATCAGTCCTGATTTTTTTTTACTTTAGATTCCGGCAGAACTTGCAGAGAAAATTAACAGACTATAGAGATTGAGAAGTGGGAGAAGATACAGAGAAAGCAAGAAACAGAGTGAGTGAGTGAGTGAGAGAGAGAGAGAAAGAAAGAAAGAAAGAAAGAAAGAAAGAGAGAGAGAGAGAGAGAGAGAAAGAAAGAGAGAGAGAGAGAGAGAGAGAGAGAGAGAAAGAAAGAGAGAGAGAGAGAGAGAAAGAGAGAGAGAGAGAGAGAGAGAGAGAGAGAGAGAGAGAGAGAGAGAGAGAGAGAGAGAGAGAGAGAGAGAGAGAGAGAGAGAAAGAAAGAAAGAAAGAAAGAAAGAAAGAGAGAAAGAAAGAAAGAAAGAGAGAGAGAGAGAGAGAGAGAGAGAGAGAGAGAGAGAGAGAGAGAGAGAGAGAGATGGAGAGGAGTAGAAAAGGAAGCCATACATTGGGCAGGGATAGAGGGGGAGAGCCAGGGGCACTAACAGGGTAAGCTGGAGTGGACTTGATGCTGATGGAGAACTGGGCCACATTAGCGGATAGGCACTGTACCAGGCACTGCTGGGCGTCCGGTGTGAGTGTCTGTTTAGTCCGTCTGCAGAGAGAGACTGAGAAAATGAGAGAGGAAGGGAGGGAGAGAGACAGAAAGAAAGAGAGAGAGGGAGAGGGAAACAAAGAGAGAGGTGGAGAGAGAGAGAAAGAGAGGGGAAAAGAGGAAGAAAGAGAGAGATGATACGAATTCAAGACAGAGGGGAGCCGTAATACCATGCATCTGCGATGCCTGCTGTGATGCTGGAAGGTGGCCAGTGTGTGTGTTTGTGTTAGTGTGTGTGTGTGTGTGTGTGTGTGTGAGAGAGAGAGAGAGAGCAAGAGGGGGGGGGAGGGAGATAAAGATGAGAGTAATAGATAAAGAGAATGAGAAGGAGTGAGAGTATGTGTACTGTAATGTGTGTGATGTAGAGAGGGAGGAAACACAAGTGACAAGTGTGTGTATACCATTTCACATACTGTAAGGAGTGTGTATGTATGTGTGTGTGTGTGTGTGTGTGTGTGTGTGTGTGTGTGTGTGTGTGTGTGTGTGTGTGTGTGATTGCACGCATCTGTGTGAGTAGGGAGGCTAGACTGAAAGAAGCAGAGATGTGTTTGTGTCCACATTTCTTAGAGAGACAGATTCCATATCCGCATCCACACATACACACACACACACACACACACACACACACACACACACACACACACACACACACACACACAAGGATGTAAGTGAGTCTGAATACTGCTGGGGTAGTTCAGGGTCAAGGCATGGCCACAGATATGGAGACTGATTATGACCTTCTCTCTGCACTCTCTATTAACCTTACTGTGTGCATCAGGGCAAGTGTGTGTGTAAGTGTGTGTGTGTGTGTGTGTGTCTGTGTGTGCATGTGGGGGGAGTGTGTTTGTGTGCGGATTTGCACTGAAAGAGAACTCTCCCAATGCATGCATCCACTGAGCATACCAGATGCACTGTACTGTACTTCATACAGGTAGGATTGGGAGTTTTGAGAGAGAGTGTGTGTGTGTGTGTGTGTGTTTATTCATATTCACATGTGTGCAGGGATGTGTACATGCACATAATACTGTATGTGTTTGTCTGTCCGTGTGTGTGTGTGTGTGTGTGTGTGTGTGTGTGTGTGTGTGTGTGTGTGTGTGTGTACATGCACATAATACTGCATGTGTTTTGTCTGTCCATGTGTGTGGTTCCTGGTCAGTGTGATGTACTATTGACAGTGTGGCTCTTTGGGGACCCCTGTTGCAATAGATGCTCATTCAAAGCCATCTCCACGGCTGCCCCAGCATATCACTGCTAAAGCTATTATACATGTGTTGATGGATGGCACACTTCCAGCATGTTCTATCTACATGTTCTCTTAATATGTTTAGGGGCCATGACCAGGGAAGAGATGGGGGGTGGGTGGAGGGGGGTTGGGGGGCAAGGAGAGGGGGTAAGAGGGGAGAGAGGAAACCAGGGAAGCGATGAGAAGTATTCCGTGCCATATGTGTAGGAACAAAGAAAAAAAAAACTGTGAAATCAGGTATGGTCTACATGTTCAATTGACTTAATGTGTGTAAAAGAAATTACCATTAATTTTAAATATTTCATATTTCACACAAGTGTGGTTCTCCTATGCTTTGAGTTTTAATTACGAAAGGACAGAATGTCTTTGTTTCTCCGTCACGTTTTTCTTTGCTGGAGTCAATGTTACTCAAGAGCACTGCAGATGAAAAGAGACAGCTGTATTGCTATTCAAGTTTAAAATAGAAATAAAGAAGTTCAAGTTCAAGTGTAAATTTGACATGTGTGATGTGTTGCGTTTTTAAAAAAAGAAAACACATTGAAAGCTTAATGATTCAAAATGAAATTCCATTCATAAATGTTCATAAAAATGTCTGTCTCACAGAACGTTAACACCTTTATAATATAACGGCCACTAGCGCATTTTGTTTATTTATTATGAAGTGTAAATTTGATGGGCATGTGTTTATGGCCATTCATATTTCACTAGCAAAGAGATGAGCTGGAGAGCTGAACAGGTTGAGCACGATATGGGCCACTAGGGGGCGATGTAACACATACATTTAACAAACAAGGCCATTGGACTTGGTTTGATATGCTGTTCCCAGATCAGATTTCCACCTGAGATAGAACCTTAATGAGCAGTAAATAGATCTCAGTTTGACCCATGGACATTAGGCTACATTAATTACTTACAGTAGCTCCTCAAAGGATCTCTTCAAGTCTAGACCTATTTCATTAGGTCTGTGTTTAATCTTCAACTATGTAACAAAATAAACAACTCTTCTCTAATAGTGGTGATTTCAATTAATGCCTAATGAGCAGATGATGCCTGATGAAAAATAGACTGTTGTGATGGTCACATGCTGTGACACAGGGCTACATGCAAAGAATGCTGGTTTGGAAATGAGCGAGCCACACAGACGCAAGACTCAGCCTCGCACTCAGCTGTGTGACCCCTACCAGAGGTCAAAGGTCAAATGTAAGCTCACTTGACCCCAGCATCCATGTCAACTCTGGGTTAGGTCTTCACTGGGGCTCTCTCACAGGCAGACACAAACATCCACACATGCACGCACTCATCCTCACAGCTTCAGAATGACATCTCATATGTGTCACTGAGGTGCACACACACACACACACACACACACACACACACACACACACACACACACACACACACACACAAAGAGGATAAAATGTGATTTTGACATTCCCACACTTCCATGTGCACACCCCACCCACAGAAAGGCACAAACACACAAAATGCACACACACACGCGCGCGCACACACACACACACACACACACACATTGTAATGTAATGGTTCCTGAGATTAAATGACAAAGTGAGCAGCAGCATGTTCACACCCTCGCAGCAAAGACACATAAAAAAGCACAGAATAAGCAAAATGTGCTGCGGTGCGCCCCACCGTACCACACCAACACACCACACCACACCACAACACACACCACACCACACACCTAGCGGCAGCTCATGGGAAGGATGAATTCCGCTTGTCTCTGAAGCAGCCAGCCATTTTGCATTTCTCTCACTTTTCCCCCCTGAATGATAATTAATTTCGCTTTTCCACTCCACATCCCACCCACCGTATCCCCTCCACCACACGCGCACACACACACACGCACACACACACAGATACACACTCCCCGCAACACACCACCGCTACCCTCCAACACACCCCACCCTTCATCTGTTCCTGCTTCTCCCCATCTGTGTGCAGCATCTATTTTTTCTCTCTCTCTCTTTCTGTCTCTCTCTCTCTCACTCTCTCTCTCTCATTCTGCCTCTCTTTCTCACTCTCTCTCTCTCGCTCTCCTCCTCTCATCGCTCACTGTCTTGCGTCTGCTCCCAGCCGACACCCCCTGACCTCCGGCAGGTTCAGCTGTAGGTCAGGCGCGGGAAGGGGAGGGGTGAGGAGGAGGAGAGGGGTGTGTGTGTGTGTGTGTGCGTGTGTCTGTACATGAGGACGTGTTTGTGTGTGTCTGTGTCTGTGTGTGTGTATGTGTCGCATGCAGGCGCCTTTGTGTGCGAGTGAGTGTTTGTGTGTTTTCGTGTGCGTGTGTGTGTGTGTAGGTACATGTGTGTATATGTGCATGTATGTGTGTGTGTATGTGTTTGTGTGTAGCTGTGTGTGCCTACACAAGCATGTGCATTTCTTTGTTTGTGTGTATGTGGGTGTGTGTGTGTGTGGTATTTGGGGACTGGATTTCTCTCCCTCAGCTGCGGATACAGCTGCCGCTGCCATGGCAACACGGGGCTGCAGACGGAGTGCCAGAGAGCTGGAGCCGCAAACGTGGCACTGCTGAATCTCTCCCTCCCTCCCTCTCCCTGCGCCGCTGACTCTGTATGCCACCCTTTCTCCTTTTCTCTTTTTACAACTTTTATCACCTATTTTTAACTACAACATGTATATTTTTTTCTTTTTTTCTATTTTTTTTTCTTTAAACTACTCTTTCTGGACATTTATTTCTGGAGTTTCATACCAAAAACAGATTTTGGAGGGTAGTAAAATATTTTTTCTCTCTTTCTCTCTCACACACTCTCTCTCTCTCTCTCTCTCTCTCTCTCTCTCTCTCTCTCTCTCTCTCTCTCTCTCTCACACACACACACACACACACACACACACACACACACGCTTCATCACAACAAACCCCAGACAATAACCCATCAGCTGAAAAAACACTTTCATGTTACCACTTACAGCCCGGTGCCTAACCTTTAGTCTGGCCGGCTGGGGGAGTGGAGGCTATGCCAACAGTGAGGGCACACTGTGTCCCATTCACACACAAGGTTCTGTCACAGCAAAGGTCACTGGGAGCTCTGGGCTTGTTCACGGTTGCCATGGCAAAGGGCTGGAGCACAGGGTCAAAGCTGTGCTAATAGGAAACCTTTCTTCGGGGCCGAGGTCATGAAAAGGACAAGAAAGAGAGAGGGAGAGAGAGAGAGAGAGAGAGAGAGAGAGAGATTTTTATTTCAATATTTAATTTAAGTATTTCCTATAATTTCCGTTTTACTTGGTCAACCACATGTAACGGGGAATACGTCAACAGAAAACAGAAACCATCTCATATATTTACTGCATGTTCGATATGGGAGCTCACCGCTAAAATAAATGAAACAATTAGGAAAGACGATAGGAGAAGGAGAAGAAGAAGGAGAAAGATGATGAATCGATATCACACCCAGCACATGCACCCAGGGAGAGCCTGGAGGCTCAATGCTATTCATTACAATAAATCAAAAATACCTGTCGCTTCTTACTAATTACACCTTGCACTGCAAATAAATCACTGAAACAGACTGGGCATTCTGGTCACTCACTCACTCACTTTCTCTACCTCTCTGTTTGTGTGTGTGTGTGTGTGTGTGTGTGTGTGTGTGTGTGTGTGTGTGTGTGTGTGTGTGTGTGTGATTATGTGTGTGTGTGTGTGTGTGTGTGTGTGTGTGTGTGTGTGTGTGTGTCCTCAAGGTGTCCTTCTGTTTCCTAAGCATTTCCCCATTCCCTGCCCCCTCTGTTCGTCAAGAAATAATTGGCTGACGTTGTCCACTCCTACGACCCTTCTTGACCTGGTGGGATTTGGCATCCAGGGAGGTACCATTGATACCAATACGCAGCTCTCACCCTATGCGACAGAGACTCTATTTAAATGCTACCGATAGGTGGTGCTGTATATTCAAAACCTTGTAGAGGAGCTTCTGACGCTCATTCAAGTTCACAGAAAGCCTCGAAGGGAATCCTGGTAGTTGTGGTTCTTACGCCACACTTCCTATCCCAGAATGCAACCGAAGGTCTTTGTTGCCGGAAAACTTTCATGAAGAATGCACAACGAAAACTATCCTCAGAGGTAGCATACTCTCTTTATGCACTGTTTCAACTAAAACATTTAATACCTAATATAGCTGTATGTGAAATGAAATGATAAGCTTTAAACGAGGTTTGTGACACATATGCGCGTAATTCGCATTCATTCATTCCTGCATGGTAGCTTTCCGTAGCCAATGTGAAATCAGTTGCCATCTCTTTCAAATCATAACGTTATTGAACGGCGTTAAACCCTCTTGAATAATTTTCATACACATCATTCTACTATGAATGCTATCTAACGTTAAACTATTTGTTGTTCACCTGAAGATTTGACGGGGGAGATGCTGGAACGCAGAGCACGGGAGATGCAGAGGACCAAATCATCGCGAGGTTGGATGGAGCCCCAGCGGAACCATCGGAACTATTTTTGCAAGCAGAACTGGATCTGAATGCTCGTCTCCGTACGCTGAATTTTGGGGAACCAGTACGTTACTTGTATAACCCGCTAGAGTATGCCTGGGAGACGCACCGCTGTTACGTGAAGACGTACTGCCAATCGGGACAAAGCGTGCTGTTTCTGGGTATGAATCCAGGGCCGTTCGGCATGGCACAAACCGGGGTAGGAAGTCTGTTCTTTCTTGAATATAATTCTAAAATTGCTAATTTGTTAAATTGACAATATAAACTTGTGAGAAAGTGTCAGTATTTGGGCATCTCCATGCCAGTATTTGATATTCATAGACCTATGTGGATGTCATTATGCACTGCCCATTCTGCATTGTGGGCTACAAATCCATCATCAACTAAGGTGTTTGGCTTTTTCAACTTCTAGGTGCCTTTTGGAGAGGTAAACGCTGTCCGTGATTGGTTAAAAATCACTGGAGAGGTGGGACACCCTCCTAATGAGCATCCCAAGAGACCAATCTTGGGGCTGGCCTGCAAGCAGAGTGAGGTGAGCGGTGCCCGTTTCTGGGGATTCTTCCGCAAGCAGTGCGGAGAGCCACAGACTTTCTTCCGCCACTGTTTTGTGCACAACCTGTGCCCGCTGATTTTCATGAATGCCACAGGGAAAAACCTCACCCCACCTGAACTGCCTGCCGCAGAGAGAGACGCACTCCTGCGCCACTGTGACAGCACCCTTTGCCAGGTGGTAAAGGCATTGGGCATCTCCATGGTGATTGGAATTGGCAAGGTTGCCGAGCAGCGAGCTCGTAAGGCCCTTGCTGCGGAAGATATCCAGGTGAGGGTGGAGGGGATCCTGCACCCCTCCCCTAGGAGTGCACAGGCCAATAAGGGCTGGGAAGCTGTGGCTAAAGCCAAACTGGAAGAACTGGGTGTGCTGAATTTGTTCACCACGTGACTTCAGTCTTACAGTCAACACAATGCACAAGGACTGCTCATAAACATTACACTGGCACGTTTACAAATGAGAATCTTGTATTGATTCCAGTTTATTTTGATTGTTTTGAATAATGGTTTAATGGACAGATTTTAACTTTCAGTCTACTTTTATCTTGTTCCATCATTTTCATCACACCTTTATAAAACTTGTTTCTGAATGTTATTGTATGTGTCCAAAAAAGAAAACTGTTTTTATTTTACCTCATACTCTCTTTTTGTACTTTTTTACTATATGCAAAACTTTTCTGTTATGATGATGACAAAGCAAGCATTCTGTTTTCTTTTCTTTTGTTTCTTTCTTTTCCTTCTCCATCATGGTTGCTTAACCACCCTGTGGTTATCTTCAGTGGGAGTGGGGGTATAGCGAGCCCCACATATGCAAGGTTGCACTGCCCTGGTAGCTTCAGACTGGCTTTACCTGTTCTCACCCGCGACCTAGGATGCGTCTCGTCTCAGGCCTGACAGGCAGTGATACAGTGACACACAGTTCCAGGCAGGCTCCATGCCTGACACTGTAATGAATCAGACACAATAGGGTGAGGGTCTGCTCAATGGTTCCCCCTGAAAATGAGCGCTCACTCATGGAATAATGACAATGTTTCCATTGACCTGGATAGGTTTGGCCCGTCGTCATTATGCACTGATGAAATAAAACCTTTTTGGGGCAGCGAGGAGTATGGATATTTTGTCATCTGTGATATAAGACAAGGAATGACCCGGGTCCAAGGAACTTGGTTGTTCATCAATACCCATAAGTACTGTATATAAAAGGACCATAATGATTTTGCTGAGCTCTTTTTTTTTTCTTTAATCTCTATAGAACGATCAAGAGTGTTATAAATAAGACAGGAGATGGAGATGTTGATTGATACTGATGTTGATGGAGCTGTTATCAGGTACAACTGGATTTAAAGTTGTTGCTCTCATTCAGCTGATTTATGAATAGGTATTTTTTCAGTATTTTTCTGTAGAATAATGTATTTTATTTATAAAATTAATCCCAAATTCCTAATTTTGATGCCCATGAGTGAAAGAAATTGTGAAAAAATGACTGGAAAAGGAAATAAGAAATTAAATGCATTGCTAGATGTTTTTTATTGATAACTCAAGGATAAGTAAACAATTTTTCAGTTAGAGACAATCGCTTACTTTACCTGAGAAATGAAATTCTAATGAAAACATATTCACCTGAGGCAGCTGAAACTCATAGTAATATGAATTCTTTTTGCATTTGTAGCACTTATGTTGGAATTGGTGGATTCAGTGTTGTTAGAAACCAGCATAGGTAACTGGAATGGGGTATTTGGTCTATAACACTCTTTTGTCTGTGTAGAGAGAGGGAGGGAGGAGATGGTGTGTGTGTGTGTGTGTGTGTGTGTGTGTGTGTTGTTTGTGCTCTTCCTCTGATGATGGATGGATCCCACGCACCCTGCCATGCCCAGCCACTCCAGGGTGCAGGTGTGCCGAGTCGGGCCGCCATTTTACCTTCCACCGCACAGCACCTCCCTGCTCTGGCTTCTTCGATTCTACGGTGGAGGGAGAAGGTGATGAGGCAAGACTCTGATTTGGTATCTGCAAACTCCCTCTTCCCTCTTTTTCCTTTCCTCTCTCTCTCTCTCTCTCTCTCTCTCTCTCTCTCTGCCCCCCCCTCTCTCTCTCTCTCTCTCTCTCTCATGCACTCAATTGCATGTTTGCCAACACATTTACACACGTTAATATATACACGAATGCACACGTACGCGCACTATCACACGCACACACACACACACACACACAAAATACTATCTCCCGTTCACACCTGCTTGAGCACCCCCTCCCAAACACACAGTCCCTCTATCCACACCGTGCACATGTCACAATATTGCTGCCTGTTTTCCACCCTCATTCTCTTACACTCACACACCTACACATACACACACTCTCACACACACACACACACTCACAGACACACACACACACCAGGGGCTGAGTGTTCATCCGCAGCTCCCTAATGACTTCCATCTCTCTCTGTTCTGCGCCGCGTTATTAATTAGCCCAATGAGCCTTGCCAATGGGACTCGCTCGGCAGCTTACAGCACCCTAACTCCTCTGCTCTAAACACACAAGCAAACACGCGCGCACACACACACACACAGACACAAACACACACACACACACATATATATACACATGCACACACCGAACGGCACTGCCACGGCTCTGTGAACTGATGGGGTTGATGCAGAGTTCAGTGTGGTGGCCTGTGGGCTTGCCCGTTTGTTGGCGTCGGCACTACCCACCATCAGCCTTGTAGAACAGAGTGGGCAGAGTCTCAGCATCGAGAGCCAGCCTCCCTGGTCACTGCTCATTTAAACTGGGCACAGTGTTGGCTGTCGTTGGAGGAAAAAAAAAAAAAAATTCTGGCAGCAGTCCACAGTATCATGACCGGCTAGCCAAGATGGCACATCTAACAACATGGGCAAGCCTCTCACCCTTTGAAAACAACCCTCGAGCCAACCTTTAAAAAGTCCCTTCCTGTCTTTTACCAAAAATAAATATGAAAGTGATGATTTTGATTTCACATTATATTACAAATTATACAAACTCATTTTGGATTCAAAATTCCTTACATACATTCAGCATTGCGGTGACCAATGTGAAGGTGCTTGTGTATGTACACATCTGTGCACACCCTCCCAAAATTGTGCAGATGCGGAAGGGAGCGGTGTGGTGGATTATTGACAGTGTGACCTCCCGATGACCCTGCGGCAGCGCACGGAGAAAGGGCAGGGACTTGGAGTTAGCCGCCACTCGGCTGCTGCTGTTTGTCAGAGACATCAATACAGTGATGAATGGACGCGTCGGTTATTAAAGTAGAATTAGAGAGGGTACAGGGGTGGGGGGGTGCTGATAAATGAAAGGGTGAGAGGTGCTGCAGGAGAGGAGAGAGAGAGAGAGAGAGAGAGAGAGAGAGAGAGAGAGAGAGAGGGAGGGGAGGAGAGAAGAGGGAAAGAGAGGGAGAACGAGGGAAGAAAGAGATAGTAGAAGGGAGAAAGGGTGGGAGAAGATGGAGGGGAGGGAGGCGTGTAGGGAGAGTGTGCAAGTGTGGTGGAGAGATAGAAGGAGGAAGGTGGGGGAAATGAAGGAGGAGATGGACAGACAGAAGGGGAGTAAGGGAGAGAGAGAAAGAGAGAGAGAGAGAGGAGGATGGCACAGCATCAGCATCATCATTCTTTATTATTCTCTCGGGCTGTTTGGGGGGTGATGGTGGGGGCTTGCGTGGAGGGCAGGAGAGGGGCACGCAGAAACTGATGGAAAAAGAGAGAGTGAGGAAAAAAAAGAAAGAGGAAGAGAGAAAGAAAGCATAGCTGAAGGCACACACCTATCTAATTTGCAGGGAGTAGACAGGGAGAGAAACAGAGAGACAGGGGGCTTTGAGAGCTCACAAACGCATACGTGCTTGAGACTCACAAACACACACACACACACACACACACACACACATCCTTCTTTTCTCATCTGTTTCTCCTCTGCCTGTGCATTCAGGCAGACCACTCATATATTTCACTCCATTTTATCATGAGTGCACAGGAATTTTTGGTTGGTTGGGAGGGAGTGTGCGCTGGTAGGTATTCACTTGTAAGAAGCATTCAGAAAATGAGAAAATTCATTTCTCTTTAGTCTTCACATTCTGTTTGTATGGAACATGTACAGTAGATTAATATAGCCTAAAATATACTGTAAAAAAACAGAATTTGTTAGAAAAAAATCTTTTCCCAACACGAGTTTCTATGTAGCATTTTTTGTCCTCACAAAAATAATCCACAAAAAGGTTACAGCAAAATAATTAATTACATTCAGTATAAGGAATGAATAATGTTCTCGTTAAGGCATGATTTAATTTAAATTACAATGCATAAGTTTTAATTTTCTTAAGTGTTTTCTTTATCAAAAGAATTGCCACAATAATGACTCTTGTTTGACTCATTTTTCCTCTCACATTTTTTTTTTTTAATCTTTTTTTTCCCCCCGGTGAACAGGAAAGCATCCATCATGAAGTGTTCAAAAGGCATAGGACGTTTAGCTGGGCACCCACCACTGATAGCCAGATAGATGAGGCATGCTGCTTCAGCCAACAGGGGACCAGAAGCCTGGCCATTAGATCTGGGTCATACATGTGCACATTAATGCCAGCACAGCCACATGTACTGTACAATAGTAGCGGTGTGTGTGTGTGTGTATTTGAGCCTGGCCATGCATGTACATGCGTTTGTGCATGTGTTCCTGCTTGTGTGTGTGCATGAGTGTGTCTGTGTATATGCATGTGTGTATCTCATCGTGGAACATGTTGGATAAACATGGAGAGAGAGAGAGAGAGAGAGAGAGAGAGAGAGAGAGAGAGAGAGAGAGAATACCCCTTTTAAGCATACACATACGCAGTATGTCACTTTTTGAACAGATATATTTCGGGAGGGAAAAATCCGTTTATACTAACTAGCCCATTTGTGTTTTCACCATGCCGTGACAACGGCAAATTGAGACAGATGAATTATCACTAGCAAGAGTGTATGCATGAGCGTGTGTCTATGTGTGTGAGTGAGTGAGTGTGTGTGTGTGTATAATGCATGCGGTGCATGCATGTGTACAGACAGCAATCGCTTTGACATTGTTTATCTCATGTCTCTCTCTCTTTCTCTCTCTCTCGCACACACACACAAACACAAACACTCACACACACACATGCATGCATGCACTCTCCACTGTTTTTATTAGTGGTTTATTTATCGATGTTTTAGTTAATGTCTCTGTTAATTTCAGCAGGCCTCTGTCTTCATTAGCCCTTGGTGAATCATTAGCGTTAGCATCTGCCTATACTGCAAGCTGGGTATGAGTGTCGAGATCTCACGCTGTTCTCCACAGTGGCACGCCGCCGCCAACATCCAACATGGCTCCCAGGCTCTCCTCACTTCTCTGTACTCGCACACTTCGTCTGCTAAAACAGACACACCCACACACAAACATTCATACATACACATAATAACTCCCTCTCTCACTCGCACGCACACACATACACGTTTTGCTGTTTTGCCATTTTTGTCCAGTTTTGCCTTTCAGCACTGTCTCAAAACCCTCACAATATTTTCTATCACTCCATCTTGCCATTCATCATCAGTCATCAGCTGCAGTCTGCTTCCATTTTGTTTTGATGCCGAACCCATTTAACTCTCAGCTGTTTGCAGGAGTCATCATTTTAATAAAGAATAATGCCAGTTTTTTTAATGCTATGAAGCTTACATTTATGGGCTATATATAGCCTAATAGATTATTCTGTGTTTTCATAACTTCATCCTTTAATTCCCCCACAAAAATTATTATGACATCACTCTGTAAATCATTTTAGCATATATTTTTCAGTAAACATTTTCAGAAAGATAGTTTATGGTGAAGACATGTAACATGAAAGGAGCACAGATTTTGCAGTGGCAAAAAAAGTTAATGAAGCCTAGAGCATGTAAACCCTGTGTTCTATGGCCTTTGTCGGTGTAAGTCAGGTAAGTCTGGGAAAGTCACATCCCTTAATGTTCTTTCTGATGGTGCTGTACCGATTAGATTTGTTCTTTGGCATTCAATCAGGTTGTAAAGGAGACCTGGGAGATTTAATGAGTTTCCTCTCCTACTGATCAATTGCTTTGATAGATCCATCAAGCACTAAGGAGCAACTAAAATCAGCAGACACTGCAGGCCTTGATGACTGCAAATAAATGCCTTTGAATTTGTGTGTGTGAGTTTCTTTCAGAAGAAGCAAGAAATACTACTCTGTGGTATTGAGAGAGAGAGAGAGAGAGAGAGAGAGAGAGAGAGAGAGAGAGAGAGAGAGAGAGAGAGAGAGAGCCCTGTCTGTTTATAGGCTCTACTAATAGAATTTTATCAAATCCTATTTGCTATGTAGGCTAATGTTTATAGGCTATGTTCATGCATTCAGCCTAACCTAAGCATACTCATTCTGTATCAAGAATACTAATAAGCTCAGTAGGTGACTCTACAGGCCTAGGCTAAAACGACATACAGAAATATAAACCAGACTCATAGGGTGTTGGGATAAACATTAAAGTGACACTAGTGACACTATCGGGAGACGGACGTTATTTATGAGGCTCAGGTAAGGGGTCTGTCTGCTTGAGTTGTGTGTGAACCCAGCACAGGATGATAACGGCTAGACGTTAAAGGCACACCGTGCAGTTGTTGCTGTAAAATTTGAACTAGTTACATAAAAGACATAAAAACATACAAACAGTCTTTCTGGCACTAGATGCTAATGATGTCTAATTAGTAATGTCAGATTGTACTTGGATTTATTCTATGTTGGTGGTTTCCAAACCCCCCACCCAGAAGTACACATACTGTAGCCTATCTTGGAAGACTGGTGGAAATAAAACTTGAATTTATCCATTCTTCATATGACTATTTATCATCCAAATTAATTTGGAGATTGTAACTTTACATGTAATCCTATGATAAAAAGGACAGCCTACCTCAAACAGTGGCGAAAAGTTGTCTAGAGTTCCTTAAACCTTCACTTGTTGCGCACAAACCTGTATGGTGCAGACCTTTAACGCATCATAATCAAAAACAGGATAAACCCAGATACCAGATTTAGATTAAAATTTTAATTTTCAAAAGTTTAATTTAGTTGAAAAAGTCCATATTCAATGGTGATTATGTGTGGGCTAAATCTATAGGCGAGGCATAATAAAAACAGAATGACATGCCGGTTCTATTCGAACTTGTTCAAGACGTTTGGTTGGCCTATTCCAGTAGGATAAGTGAAAATATGCTTAGAAGCAACATCAAAGTAGTCTACCTGCATGTCAACGTAGGCCTACGCTAAGTCCTACACAGTCCCTATCACCGTCAATTACCCAAGCATCCCTGAACACCTGACTCTGAAGGAAGAGGAAACGCGAGTCGCGCGCTGTTGGCAGTGATGAAGTTGTAACGTAGGCGAACATCTTTAGGCTACAAGTCTTTTGTCTTCAATAAATTTGGGGTTGACTACAACATGCTTCTGAAAACATAAGGTTAGTTGGCTAACTTTTTTCAAAGTTGAATTAGTCCAATTGCCAGCAAAAACAAACACTATGCCTTGGCACGGCCTACTGGTTGGATTAATGGTGGAATGTGCTCGCATGTAGGCATTTGAACATTCTGAAATGCGAGCATGATGGACCTAGATAGCCTAACGTTACTTTACATGTGTAGGTTAAATTAGTTTTCGTAGCCTATAGCCTACTGTATGTTAGGCTAGTTGGAGGTCGTAATAGACTAAATTGCTATCTAACTGTTGTGTTATTAACGTTATAGGCTAGCCTACTGTTAAGTCTCGACCTTAGAGTTATCTCAGTAGGCCTCAGTCTTGTTTTAAAGGCAGCTTAGAAATTATATTTTGAGTCATAATGTTCATTCTAAGCCCAGAAACCTCAAATAGGCCTACTCCGAGATTGGCAGGTTTATGTCAAATATGTCTTTGGGGGTACAGAGCTCGTGGTCAGGGTGTTAATAACGTTAAAGCATGCCCATAGCCTATGTCCGCCGTTGAATTGGATTGCGGTAGGCTACTTTCTTTAATTGACCATAAAACTTAGGGTACGACTCATAGTCATAATGAACCTCCGTTATCTGACACAGGTCTAGCTATGCATCGTTCAATATTGTTGGATGTTGTAGAGTTCTGTCATTTTCCTAAGTGGTTACTTTGTAAGCAAGACCATGCCACATCCAAGCAGTGACGTCACTTTAGCGCCTCTGACAGGACGCTCATATGGCTCTGTGGCGCAATGGATAGCGCATTGGACTTCTATGAAATTACTACTGGAGTGATTCAAAGGTTGTGGGTTCGAGTCCCACCAGAGTCGTGGTTTTGGCCGGGGTAGGATTTACATATCAAAACATGAAGTAGAAATGATTTGCGATAGCAGCGTGTTGTGGCACAATAAACAAGTTATGACTTAGATAACTACCAATTGTGGTCATAACTACCATCTCAGAAAAGAGGGGACGCTTAAAACAAAACACTCTCAAATTCAAAACATGTAAACCATAAATTTAGCAGAGAATAGAGCAAAGGCAACACATCAACTGTTAAAACTGGGGAACTTTATTGTTTCAGGGGAAATAACTCCTTTGAAGTTTTGTTATTGGTAACTTTATTTTTAAAAATTGAGCACAATTAACATAACACAAGGAGCACAAATAATAACACAAGGAGGAACATTTCAAAACTAACAACAATATTAATGTGTTTAGAAAAGACCATCATAGAGTTTGAGTCTCTCAGAATTAAAGATAAAGATAGAGATTCACTTCTCATTAAGTACAACTATTGCATTACCAAGATTGCATGTACTGTATGTAAGATTTAGTTCTGGAATCAAAACCATTGTATGGGTTCATGAGATCATAAAGAGTGTTTCTCAAAGTCAAGCATGCTTCCTAGGTAGTACACTCACCTTGGAAGTCGTACACTTCAAAAATGAGGTTTCATCAGTGCATCCTTGAAAAATCTATGTACAAAGGCCTCTGTCCTCGCAAGAATTTAGAAGGATGCTTGACTTTGGAACAGTAGGACTTGGCGACTGACAATGATGTGGAATGCTTGAAAAGGCAGCCTTCCGAGCATGTTTCCTTGACTTTGAGAAACACTCAAAATGCCAATTGTCTATGGACACATTTTGAAACTCCAACCATGGATGCTTGTGAAAACTTGACCATTCAAAGAATAGCCTACTTTATATCTAGGCATGATTCATGGAGTCTTGTATCCTCTGTGCTCTGGAGAGTCTAGATTAATGCTGAATGAATGAATGCTGATAACCTAAAGGCGTAAATGACATGTTTGTCAAAATTGAGGTACATGTAGGCCTATAACCTGAAAGCTCTTGGTTAGCTCTTTTCACTGACAAAAACTATGGAAGCAAAATATGAATACAGTTAGGGATATTTAACAAAAGCCGAATGTCTTAACTGTGTACATACAGCAGTTACTGTACATCCAAAAAGGGCGTAACATTTTGACTAAAAGATATATTATTGTTCATTAAGTATTGTGTCATCCATCTGTCAATAAATGTGCTTTAGGGTGAAATCAGTACCAAAAATAGCATGAGAGGAACCTGTAGTCATTTTTGTTTTGACTCTCCTGTAAACTTGGTGAAATGTCATGTATGCCCTTTTTGTTCTCAGCCCTCAATAAAAAGGTTTTTTGAGTAGCATCAGCTGCCACCAAGATATTATATTTTCAGGGAAGGCATTTACATATGATATATTGGCTAATGATATTAACTAGGACTTTGAACTGGGAACTCGGTAGTGCTGTAGGCCTATTATGTGAAATATTGACACAACAGAGCATATCCAGTACACATACGTTTGACAAAATAAACGTAAGCTTGACTGTAGCTGTTGCTGAATTAAGCATTAGCTAATGTTAACTGAATTTAATATAGGGAGAATGAAACTGAATTCAACATATGGGTGGAATATGGACTGATTAACACCAGATTTCCTGTTTAAATGTCCTGTTATTTTGGAGTCAAATCATCTTTCTACAAAGACATCTGGTCTGGAGAGCTATCTAGGATAAACAGCTGTGGTCACAGAGTCATTTGACTGTCCAGATGATTTGGTTGGCACACCATAAATGTTTTCTCATCAAACATTGCAGGTGACACAGAACTTGAGGGAAGATTTAACCCAAGTGGATCAAGAAAAACTGTCACTCTTATCTGATGTCCATCCCTGTTTCTTTCCCCAGACCAAGGCTACTGTATATTAAACTTTAAGGGCTGAAGAAGCTGTAGCTGAAACTCTGGAATGGCCACAGGGGACTTGTGAGACCACTGTATGTAAGTACTGGCAAATTCATTGCTTTATTAATTTGCTTATATGGTTTTGCACTTGTGTTTTAATTATGAGAATTGGTGGGTAGAATTCAGTAATATGTATGTATGCCCACAAACACCTGTCGTGTCGCGTCCAGAGTGTGCTGAGTACAAATATGATACTTTTTGACACTTTAATACAGTCTCCATAGCCAGGTTTGGTTCTAGCCTTTTCACTGCCCTAGGGTTTTGCCCCCTCTTTTCTAAAATTTCAAATGAAAAACTGAGGGAAAAAGTAATAAATGTATTTAGATGCCCCCTCTGATATATATTTGGTTCCCGATTGCCTAGGTCGTCTATGCCTGAAACCGGCCCCATCCTTAGCATTCCTCTACACATTTCTATAAATCTATATCTATATTTATGAATTTCCTATGGGTTGAATAAAGTGTTATCTTATCTTATTTTCATATTTGATACTTTTGAAATGGCTGCTGTTTGCTCATTATCTGCATTGGTGACCACTCAGACACTTACTCAATTTCACTGATGTAGGCTACCGTACAGTACCTGTACAGGCCTGAGGAACATGCTCAGGAAACCTCACACCTTTACATCTCCTGCCTGCCTAACATGGAGGCAAGGCGATGTTTCTGAGATCTCAACTGGGTCAACAAACAAAAACCAATTAAGTGGGGCAGCCTCCTTCAGGGAGTATGTAATTAGAGAACAGTGTGGACAGCTCTGTTCTAAATAGGCACTAAAAGCCTCATCCATCATCCCCACGGCAACCGAGCAGGCTCTCTGATCACGTGACTGGCACATGATGCACCAGATGAGGCGAACTGGAGGAAGAGGTAGCTTAGCCCAGCCTCTGTGGGAAATGGCGGTACGTGATTGGTTGCAAAAAGGCATTGTTTCACGAGTCGGAGCAGAGGTCAGACAGTCAGCGAGAATGACCTCTCCGCGACCTTGTGTTCCCTTTGTATGTGTGAGACAGACATGCATGCATTTGGTTATTCCGCAGACTGCTCATGCTGCTTTCAGCTTGTACTTTAGAAATGTGAGCCTTTATGTTTGTGGGAGTCATTTGACAAAATCAGTAGTTTGCTACAGTGATAGCTTGAAATTATGAAGTGACAAGGATTTAAGTCAATCTCATGTCCAAAAAAATAAGAACTTGAATGAAAAAAAGATTTAAATGCTAGAGCAAGCAATTGGGCCTTTGGAAAAACCCTGCTCGTGGTTCACTCATCGGGTGTCCTTTGGCAGCTAGAGGTCATTTATAGGTGACAACACAAAGACGCACAGCAGCATCCTTGAACTGTCACCACATAACCCCCAACCTTTCCCCTCCAAAAACCCATTCCCCTCCGATTACATCCCCCACCCATTCACTCCACCTTCCAGATAGGCCCCTCACCACCTCGTCCATATGGTTGGGAAACTGTTACTATGGCAATCACATCAAGGGCAGTGCCAGGCAGGGAATTTGGGGTGACTTTCACTCTGATGGCGCTACCACAGTGCACACACACTGGTGGTGATGGTCTCAAGCAAATATACTTTGCATAACTTTGTTTGTGTGTGTGTAATACGTAATATATACAAAAATACTTTATATTGTATATAGGCTACTGTATATATTTTAGTACAGTATATATACTGTACATTGTTTTGTTCTTCAAGATCCAAGATTTCCAAACCAACAGTCCATCAGTGTGTTTGTTTTCTAATCATGCTTGCTTTATCAATCTAGTCTTGCAAGTAGAAAAAAATATATTTACAAAACAAATTTGCCAATATGAACTTAAAGAAAGTATGAATCTAAGCACTGACTGCTTGGCATGCCATATACAGTACACACTACAATAAAAAGGCCAGTAAGCAGTGATAGATGCCAACCTGCTGAACATTTATGTTTGCAAGATGCATGTTTATAAAATGTGCATGGAAAGAATTGTACCCTTCGTTCTCTGTGAACTGATACACTGAGCATTATTAGCTATAGCGACATAGCCACAAGCATGTCTTGAGGCTTGTTACAAGTAGACTATAAGGCCTGCAGTCTAGTAGTAAATGTCTCCCTTCTGGCATTCTTTTAATATAAAGGGCAGGTGTTTTTTCCCACTTTCTGCCAAGAATAGAGAAGTCATATTTGCACTGACGGTGAAGGACAACTTTACTTTTCTCTCAGGTGTCTCTGTAACAAATGATACACCATAATGCCATAATACAAGTCCAGTATTTTATAGCAGATGGTTATCTAAACTCAACTACTACTGCGCCTACTGGCTCCACTCATTTCATTTCACATTAATGACGAAAGCCATAGGCTTATATGAAGCAGTCATATTTCAGAAGTCTGCCAGTGGCAGGTAGCTTGGTTTTTGTTATTAGCCAAACCAAATATTTACCTGCATTTGGCCGGTGGCGGGTGCTAATTTTAAACCCTGCTTGTAAACCATTTACAGATACGGACCCACTAATCAATAACCCGTTTGTTCATCATGTGGCAATAAAATGTATTATTGAAATTTGCAGGGTTCGATGAAATGAACAGCTAGACAGTAGAAGCGTATGGTGATGAATATAATGCAAGTTTGGATAAGCAGTTTCTTACATCCTAGTATAAATAATTAGCCCAAGATAGATCAATTGTTTACTTTTATTGATCATTCAAACTTTCCACAAAGCTAATGCATTTTATTTCTGTAACTTGTATTAAAAGAAATTGTCTCAGAAGGTTTTTGAATCCATAGACCTATATTTCCGTTATATATCTAATATATCCAATATACAGTATATCCAAATGTCTGTATTTTCTAAAAGTTTTGTTTAGGTTAATACTGGAGGCTACTAAAATATGCATTGTGTGGTATTTTTCTAAAGGCAATGCAATACAGTCAATGTACAGTAATACCATCAGCTGTCCGATGACTTCGACCTCATTGTTGGAGTTGGCTTCAGTAGTCATGTTTTTTTTTCTCTTTTGGTAATAATTGGATTTGTAGTGACAGCGAGACACATTAGACTATTTTTTTTTTTTTAACTGAATGCAACTTTCCCATCTGTGAGAGGAAGAACATGACATCCCCTGCAATGAGACATGCAGACAATGCATCATTATGTTACTAAACAGCCAAGTATCTAACATAATTTCATAGTTTGTTCAGTTTTTTAGCTTTTATTCTTCTCTGCAACTCTGTGCTCCACCCTTAAAATCCACTATGCTCGGACAACCATTATTTTTTTTCTGTTAAGGCTATAGGCTGTAGACTAGAGGCTATAAATAGCAGATGACAGCTGCCTGTGAGTTGGCAAGAGGTTGCCTGTCTCTGGATATCTCATTTGATCATGGTATTACTGTGTTGTTATGCATTTGTAAGTGTGAAAGAAGAACTTCATAGCAAACGGTCTTCATTCGGTGTTCACCCCTAAACTGCCCCGAGACCAGAAAGATCAATGGTCTCAGGGGCTAACTTGGTGTGGACACCGGCTCCGTGGCGCAATGGATAGCGCATTGGACTTCTATGAAATTACAGTAGTGATTCAAAGGTTGTGGGTTCGAGTCCCACCGGAGTCGCTTTTGAGTTTAGGCTTAAAATGTTTGTTGACACGTACGGATGAAGATGATGCAAAAGAAAAGTTTCGAGAGACGCTGGTGACGACAGTAACTATATACTCTTACTTTCATGCCTAACTGTATAAAATAGCAATACAATTGAACTAACTTAACAGCCACAGACCATTTTTTAAGTAAACCTCAGTCAAGATTACATAATGTGCTGATTTGGTTTAGCCTTTGGTAGTTTGGAAAAGTGAAAAGCCATTCTTGAACTGCTTACACTGATGGAAAGTTTGCAGCTTAACGGCATTAAACTTTTATGCGGACGATGAAAAGTAGCCTACTCAAAGTTTATTTACAGCCAGAAGACTTGCAAGGGTGATTTATTAAAGGATTACACTATATCGTAAGCACACGCCAGCCCACTTCACTATGGAGTAGAACGACAACTCAGAATGTTGGAGCAAGACTATTCTTACCAGTCTGTGCGTGCTCGCTCCTGTTTCCTTACCTCACGGCGTGGCGTGGCGTGAGCGCGCACTAGCTGTACTACTTTGGTCAATGAGAAGGACTTTTGCAGAGTGCTTTTAGTAGGCTAATGCTTTGCAGTGGGGTTAAATGACTAAAAATATGTTAACTACCTTCTTATATTGATCAGAATGAGACATGCACCAACAGTTGTATTTTTGTTGTTGTTGTTTGTTCAGCATCCTTATAGACACCCATTATATTAGATAAAACACACAATGCTATGCAAAGTTATACTGAGATAAAATCACTGACATCAAAATGACAGGCATGGGGAAAGTGATAGGCCTATAACTTGTTTCCATGGAAATGTGTGCATTACATCCTTGTAGGAACATCTAGCCTAAAACATTTTTTTGCCCACTGGCTATTTTACATAGTCGTTTGAATCACACTTTGCCTTCAGGTAAATTTGACCGCGTTTCTAAATTTTATCCAGAATTTTAAAAATTTAATTAGCTTGGAGTATTTACTTTTTAATGGCCATTATCGAATGGATAGGGAGCACGGGCAATTACAAGCTCTTTTTCACCACGTTAACTAATCAGCACAAACTCGTATTATGGACGTGGCATTTTGTAAAATTAAATTATAGACCCATTAGCTGATTAAATATTTGAACGATGTTTGTTATCCAACGAAGGTGGCAGCTATTACAATCAGTAGGCCTCCATGTTATAGTGCAATGAACAGAAACGGCTGCTTGAACCTTATGTCTGTGAAGGATATCACGGTGGACGTGCGCGCGCGTGTGCATGCATGGATGTGGGGTGTGTGTTCGGGTGTGGGGTGCGCGCGCGCGTGTGGGTGGGGGGCAATAATTTTGTGTACAACTACATTTTGTTTGGTATGGCCCACACTATCTGCGGAGAAATTAACTGAAAATAGTGGAACCTCCTAGGCCTATAGCATAGCCTATACAGAAATGGTCCTATAAGAATAAATCGACGTATTCGCTCACCCCACCACTAATTAATTTAAAACTAACATGAAGGAATAATATTTATCTCTCCCTATTACATTAATGTTCTCTTTGTTGGGAGCAACCGACCCTTCCACAAATGTGCGGTGTACCACACTGACCCTTTGTGCATCTCATGGTGGTCTAAACTCGGGGGACGTACTGGCGTGGGGTATTTGTCATGTGAGCATGCAATATTTCAACTCGCAGCAGGGTGAAGACTACAGCATCAGCTTGCCTTCGATTAAGCTGACATCGGCAGCATGGGTATCATTGTAGTTCAAGGAGCAACAGCTTTGTCCTTTTAAGATTTAGTTTGACTTTACACATGAAACTTGCATTCATGTTTGTGTCTGAAGAAGTTGAGATGGAGAACAGTCTGGATGTTATGATTGTGATATTAAAATGCGTCTATTTAGGTGAAAGCCTGTAAGACACAAGGGAGTCGTTTGCCCAAAGATGATTGAATTAAAATGACTGATATTCACAAGTTTATTGAGTGTCCTCCTTAAGCGATAAATAAAAAGTGCATAGATGCGATCAATGGTCCTAATGTTGCAGGGTTGTCACAATCCTTCTTCCTTTGTCTTACATCGATTGTGCCTAAGCCAAGGATGCTTCAAGCGGACCGGACAGTTATGCAAAGGGACTTTTACATTTTGGCAGCATTTGACCGGAGCAGTCTATGACAGTTTTAAAATAATAACAATAACAATAATAATAATAATAATAATAATAATAATAATAATAATAATAATAATAAGACATATTAACAAAAACTGTAAAGTTTTGTTATGATAAGAATATGCCTATTTTATGGTTAAGATTTTGGTGAAATTTTAAAAATTTTGTGTTGTTGTAACGGGCAGCCGTGTGCTGTTGAGGATTTTGGACTTGAAAACCATTTGCCATTTCGATCCCCAACCAAAGGGGAAAAAAAAGTGGACTGGGGAAGTGGTTGGGCACTGCTCTCCCATGCCCAAGACCACGGCTGAAGTGGCCTCGAGAGAGGCACCTAACCCCTCACTGCTCCTGGGCTCCGCTGTAGCAGGTGCTTTACCTCACTGTTCACCGTGCTGTGTAATAAACTGGGTAGTTCACAGTTTGAATAGCCTAAATAAGAGAACGAATTTCTCCCACGGGATCAGAAGAGATATACCTACGATAATAGGCCTACGTAGGCCTAGTATTAAAATTTAGTGAGCTCCGTTTTTCACATGCACAATTCACGGGTATATATTGACAGGCTACATACTGTGGGTCTACAGCGTAGGCTACATATAGCTACAAACTTTCTTTGGTTGCTTGACAAAGTAAGGATGGGCAGTGGAACTTCGCAACAATGTAGCCTACGCAAATGAATGCCGCACTGCTCAAGCCCTGTGCATGACCCGGTCAGTATTGTCCCGAGGCAAGTCAAGGGTCAAAAGGTTAAAGTTGAACTCGAGAGCATGCAGATACTTACGGCCGCGCACTGATCGTCCTCACTTTCGTAGACAACTCTTCCACTTACACGACTTAGATCAGATAACATGAGACGATGTTATGACACCACTACATTAGATTGGTGTTAGACTAGTCAAGTTTGATCAAGTCAGATTTAGCCTACTCCTGGGCTAACAAGAAGTTCTTCAAATTGATAAGGCCTACTATCCAATCAAATCGAATTGATAGCCTTCAATTGCACAATTCTGGTGGATGTTTTGGCTTTCTAGTTATACAATTTATGGCGTATACAGGAGGACAACTTACATACTGTATGTAGCAGGACACACTTTGTCGCTCCCATTTAAACACTTTACAGTTCAGTGATGTAGTTTAATCTAATAACTCCGAATGAGAACGATATTTGGCTGGTTTGGTTAGACTACACGGGAAATATCCTGGAAATAGCCTACTCAGTAAAGTCATGCTGAAAATGGTCAAGTATCAAATAAATTAGTTTTTAAAATGCCATGCATTAAACAAACCATTTTTAAAACGTATTTAAACAATAATGTCTCTAAATGTCTGACCCCTTGCGCTTGAGTTGCATGTAGGCTAAAGAACGAAACCTCTGTTCACATCAACGGCATAATGACATTACTGTCTCTCATAAAGAACTACATGCAAGCTCTGCATAAACATCTGTTTTCGCTGGAGCACAGTGGTTTGCGGGCAGATGCTCCATTCTCGAATCACCTGAACCTTTCAAAATGTGTAAATTATGAGTGCCTGGTGATTTATTGTGTAGTGTCTTGAGAGCATCACTGACCTCGAAAATAACACAAAAGGCTCTGATAGCTGGTAAATACGTAAGGACATGCCTAAGGCCTTAAAGAAAAAGCCAGAAAATGAGAACTGCCATATTTCATTTGATTCTTCTAACAAGAGAATGCCTCGTTTCTGTAAAAGAATTAGACTAAACTTTGTAACTTACTATTGCCATCAAAATACGTTTATCTTTCAAGTGGCTATACTTTCACTGAAATTGGCAAATCCGTAACCTACCAAGTTAGTCTGCATGTGAAGTAACATTTTGCCTGTTTCGGTTGGACACAGAATTAACCGGTCTAAAGCAATTCAAGAGCAGCTAAACATGAGCTACACTTTTTTAGAGAGTTTGTTAGAGATTCTTTAGGCTACTTGATTATGTAGCCTATAACGTCATAATATGCTGGTAGTACGTTTTCTTTATGACGATGTTGCATGTATTGTTGTGTTTCACAGTATTCGAAAATCAGGACTTGTCTTCAGGTGGTGCGGAATATCGGACAGCATTTGTGATTCACCTGTCCTCACAATCTGTTTTGAGAGCGCAAAGAGACCCAGAGGAGCAGTAGAGGCCAAACTTTGATGAAGAGGGGTAAGGAGAAGGGTAAGAAGTGATGACCGCCACTCACATCTCTCAGAAGGCTGAAGGTAGGCCTACATGATGCTGAGCTTTGATTAATGACTGGTACAGATGCTGTCCTGAGAGTCCCTCTTGTGTTTCTCCTCTTTCCATACTTTTCACCCTGTTTTATGGCTCTACACTTTTTCACATTTTCTAAACGCTGCTCTCTATTGCGCCCTGTATCGTATCTGCTCTCGTTGAAATAATACGAAATAAGTGTAAAAGACACATTGTAGAGGATGGATATTGTGTCAGTGCAGTCGGCCTGGCACTCTGTTTTAAAAGCATATTGCGTCCCAAATAGGCCTGATGTTTTATTAGTTTATTCTTCCCCTCAAACCCATCCCAAAATGCCGGACATTTATCATAGACTGGTTTATTTTTAAGCTGCTGTTACTCTGATGCAACAGTAAACTCGATCCTTAATAGCGCTCTTGAATGATTCCCTTTTCGGAAATAACCGTGAGGGACGTGGATTCAGTGGCCCTGTTTCCTAACATTTGCCTAGTGAGCCATTCCAATAAAACTCCTCACCCCTCTTCAAAGTCAAGCAATGTACTTTTACATAACACCACCGAAGAATCGTGTGGTGTGTGCGCGCAACAACCTGTTCTTAAGTGTCTATATTTTTTTTTTTCAGATTATTTGATTGTATTTACAGCCATGTCAATAGCATCATGGTTCCTGCATTTAGGCTACTAAATTATAGATGATGAATCAATTGTAACATATAACAAACACGCATTTTGCTTAACTTTGAAATGTGATTAAATCTTGTAGAAATGAATTGATGTCAGTTTGTTGACGGATATGTATTTGCACCTCTTAAAAGGGTGAAACTGCTGTACAATTATAACTGATATCTCGGAGTCGGAATCCTTCACATCCGGAATCTCTCACCTGAGGACTCCTCAGACAAGTCTTTTGACTTACGACTTGTGTGCATAGTTTGTCGTAATATTTAGAGATTTAAAGGAACAGCTGCAAGGAATTCGGTCATTTTTCATTCTTTTCCAGAAAGCTTGCGCAGCATTATGAAACTTGGTACTTGATATTGCATTGAATGAAAGACACAGAGTCAAGCGAACAGGAGTTGCACCGCACCGCTTTGGCTACTTCATTACCATTCCCAATTGAAACGGTCCTTCAACTCTCTGGAACACATGAATAAGTGCACTAAGAATACGTTTTAAAAGCATCTGGACGATACATAGCATGAAATTTGAAAAACGTTGTACTCCAGGAAATTATGAGACGAAGTTAGATTATTTGTATATAAAATTCACTGCATAAATAAATGAAATGTTACTAACCTCCTTTAAACATGATTAATTTCGTGACAACAAACTTTCTGGCGTTGTTTAAACTCCAAATTGCATGTAAATAATAACATCGTTTATAAAATTAATCAAATTAATTGGTGGTGATGACAAACCTCACAAAGAAATTACAGTGTAAAAATGTCTCTACATATTTAATGATTAAATTAACTAAATAAGCTTGTGTTCTAATAAGAGGAAAGGGTAAACATTTAATACATTTAAAAATCTTCTCTGCTTTTTATATCACTTGTAGCCTACTTTATGATTGTACTTGATTATTTTATTGTTAAAATACTGTGGAAACTAACATACAGCAATGCTGCTTTTTATTTCACTGAATTGGAGAAAAATCTCCATCAAACAATGCATTTCATAGCCAATTTCTGTGTCTGGTGCATCCATGAAAGTTTTGAAAACTTTGCTAGTAACCTTGTTGCTACAGATCGAATCAACATCTAGACTACAAACAATATTGTTTGATACTAAATCTGTGTATTTATATTGATATAACTGGGCATAGATAAGTACATTTCAATTGAAATACTTACCATAGTGCGAATAATATCTCTGGACTGTGTTCCCCTCTGATGCCAAAAGATTCTGAGTTAGTAATGATGTGGAAGTGTTGGGGACAGAGTTCCATTTTACCACAGTCATTTGGGGCCCTCAGTCCACCCCCGAAACACACACCCACACCCACACACACACATACACACACACATACGTTTATACATAAACACACAAAACAGGCACCAGTGTCAGTGTGGATTGACCCCTGCATGACACCCAGAAAGTGAGATCACAACAATCATTGAGTTCAAAGGTCGTGACCGTTGCCATTGACAGCAGTAAGGGGATAAATGTATCGATAGGTATTTTAATAATTCCTTGTTTTTATTATTCGTCCATTCTCATCTGAGTTTGGTAGTAAAGTTAAGTCACTGAAAGTCCAAGTAAACACAAATTAATAAAGGAAAGTAAACAAAAGTGTCAAATCATAAACCTACCTTTAGTAACACGTTCCATAAATGCCTACGAAAGTCCAATGAATATATATGAAACTGTTCTGATAATTTACATCTATCAGAGCTTCTTGTAAATGAGTTCGATATGTAACTGATTATTTTGTATTTTGTCAGACTTGTCCTTACACAGCTGCATAAAAAGCAACTGACACGGGTCCAATACCCAATTGTACATTGATACCTGTGATTGATGACCATATTTTGTGCAATTCTGAGATATGTTTCCCCAAGGGTCACTAGCTAGAGCAACTGCAGAGATCAGTTCAATTTTTCAAAAGAAGGTGTGTAAAATTGATCTGGTAACCACCATGGTATTGCTTTGCCTGTGCCTTGTTTGAGCAAAACCATCAGTTTACTGGTGCATTGTTGGTGGTCGTTTGCTCTGTCTCGTAACTGTACGTTCATCGACATCTTCGTACAATTTCCCCTTAACGAGGCGGAATCCTTACAGTTTTGTCTAAATTCCAGCTGGGCACATTCAAAAGTTAAGTTAGTTACTTACACACAAAAAAAAACTCTTTAAGAAAATCCCTCCTTCACTTGAGCTTGAAAATGATGTCTATGAAAATAGTACTTCTAATCATGCTCAAATTTGTAAATAGAATTTGTGAGTCTACTGTCGTATTATTGTGACTGTCGTTATTGTTACATTTATTGCCCTCATCACCGCAACTGTCATCATATTCATATCCTATCATCATTGACACCATCATCTGATGTGGTCTGTTTGTATTTCTAGTCTTTAGGCTATTTAGAAGAAAGATTTGATGTACATTTCTAAATGATCTGAGATACTTACCATACATCGGTCTAAAGATCAGGCACACAGACAGAACACACACACACACTCACGATACTACACACATATTCACACACACACACAGACACACACATACACTCTCACAGATACACACACGCAAACACACACTCTCAGGACACACACGCACGTCCGCGGTCCCAGCTGGGAGTGGTAATGGGACTCTACAGGCTGCGATCAATGGTTCACTCTTCACATTTGCATAATAAGCATATCCGTCTGTGTGACAGCTTCTTGGGGTCGTTCAGGGTTCAGCTGCCTCCCTGCATCTCTCTCCGCGCCCACTGCTGCACAGATAAATCTCCTTGCGACGCGCCTCTGTTTACGCGCCGAATATTAATTCACTCACTGCCACTGCCGCCGCCATCGATGCCTGGGTCCACTGGTTTCCCAGAGTATGCAAGCACACAGACACTCACACATGAAAACGAACACACACCACACACACATACAGGTGGAGATACATACACACACACACACACACACACACACAGGCACACACACAGACAATGAGATGTGTAGACATAGGTTTGTGTGAGCTCACGCTCAGACATGCTCTCGATCGACAGTAGTGCACACGCATTTGTATTCACAGAAATTGACATGTATCCATGGACTTACTCAAGCACAAGCCCCATGCACTTGTTCACATGCCCAGGTACAGAGATTCGCTACACCGGATTTGCAATCACTTACGTACATCTGGACAGCAAGGGGAGTTTTGGCAGGGGGGTATTGGGGATTGCAGTCTGGCGAAAATGTGTCCTCTCGTCCTTCCCTATTCAGCCTGATTACCCGACTGCAGTATGTGTGTGTGTGTGTGTGTGTGTGTGTGTGTGTGTATCTGCATGTGTAAGTGTGTGCAAGGGATAGGATGTGCTTATGCCTTTGTGCGTATTCATGAGTGTGTGTGTGCATGTGTGTGTGCACAAGATAGTAGAAGACACTGTATGTGTGTGTGTGTGTGTGTGTGTGTGTGTGTGTGTGTTTCATTGCAGTAATTGATTTATCATGAAATATGCATTCGAATCCAATCGCACACTGAAATGAAGATTACTTTTAATGAGTATTATTGATGTGACTGGTGCCTTCATTTCCGATCTGAAAGCCCTATCCCTTGCTTGCATTTCCACTTTGAATGCTGTTGCTCTTCATGCTTTGTGTAAATGTCTGATATAAGTCAGGTGTTTGTGGTTTTGCTAATTAAATGGAATTTTGATGATTAATGCACCATTCAGTTGAAGAAACTGTAGAAACGGGGAAATTGGTACACATTTTTCTAGTTTTATACACTTGGTCATCCCCTTGTCAGCATAAACTGAAACTCTTAGATCTCCAGCTGCCTTTATATTAGTCACAGTTATACGTCAGCATATTTATCTTCCTTTAGGACCATATTGCTCAGTTAACTTGTCTGGATAATATTTCTAGAGCCAACAGACAAGATGAGGGTTGTCTTTGACAGGCGGCTCCTAAAAAATTAGACCTCTCACCTGTGTGTTTTGTCAACATGTTTTCTGTCTAAAAGTAGCCTTGAGTTCAGGTTTCACTCTCAAGGACCTTTCGGGGGTCATCAAGGGTCAGGCGTCACCAGGGGAACTGTAACTCGCCCCCCGGCAACCCTCGCTTTCGTTTGCATAATGGCTGCACCTGACTGTGTGTGTGTGTGTGTGTGTGTGTGTGTGTGTGTGTGTGTGTGTGTGTGAGAGAGTGTGTGGCCAACGTGTACATGTGTATGCATAGCTGGACTACCAGTGTGTGTGTAGCCAACATGTGTATGTGCTCATGCAGAATAGATTACCTGTGTGTGTGTGTGTGTGTGTGTGTGTGTGTGTGTGTGTGTGTGTGTGTGTGTGTGTGTGTGTGTGTGTGTGCGTGTGCGTGTGCGTGTGTGTGTGTGTGTGTGAGTGTGCATGTGCAAGCAACAGGGTCATATTAATGCAGCATGGAGCTCTGATACTATAGATGGAGGACCAGGGAGACAACACCGGCTGAACGGGTTGGGGTCGAGTGAACCGGCGGGTGGTGTGGTGGAGGTTCACGGGCGACTCTTAGTAAGTGGCTCTTGGTGAAGCCAGGCTTTCCTTTGGGCGCATTAACCTCATCAACCCCCCACCACCCCCCTCCAGCACAACTTGGGAGAGTCGAAGTCAGCCCACGTCGCTGGAGGCACGTCTCGGGCGTGACCCCGGGATGTTGTCAGGCGTCATTATTTCCCCATCCCTTGGCCCGAGGAGCACTGGATGGGAGGGAGGGCCAGGGTGAAGGGGGTACGAGGGGGCGGGGGGTGAGGGGTAAGAGAGGCGGGGGTAGTGGGGTGGTGGAAGATTGTGTGTAGGGTGCATTGGTGGTGATGGATGACCGTCGGCACTGTGGAAGAAAAGAGCGTTGTACGAGGCAACATGGAGGCACCAGATGCTGCTGCAGCCGTTGCCATGCGTGAAGAGACGGCAGGTCGTGGAGATGCTGTCTGAGGGCTTGCATCCCCATCCTCAGCACTGTAGGATGCACTTGAGGTTGAGGCGTTTGGTGCCTGCTGATGATAGACGGAGAAGAGAAAGGCTTGTGTTGTGCAAGGGCTGGAAGCTACAGATGCTGCTTTGTCTCCCGGTAGTGAGCGAGTGGTGGTTGGTGAAGTGTGTGCGTGTGTGTGTGTGTGTGTGTGTGTGTCTAGGGATAGAAAGATGAAGACAGAAGGAGGAAAACAAATATGTGCTCAGGCTGTAGTTATAACTGATAGAAGTAGTGGTATGAATTGTTGAAGTCTTGTTGTTGTGTGATTTTCTATAATCTGCAGAGCACTTTTCCGTAGAACCCTCTAGAGTCGTCAAGAGAAGAAGATGAAAAACAACTTTGACAATGTAATTGTGATTGAACGTGAATCAACTAACCAGCCAGTATTCCAGTTAATTCAACAAGGCAAGTTCAAGACTTGCGCCATAGGAAGTAGGCTATAAATAGATTATATATAACAGTGAGAAACAAATGAGCGTAGTCTGACAAGCCAGAATATTATATCAAAATGTATAGTCTGGCTACGACCGATAGACCAGGCTCAATTCAGCAAGCGGAATTGTCTTCCAAACTGCCTCTGCTCAATAAGGTAGCCTGATAAGCTACTGCTAGAGTATGATTAGGCAACTCTTCACAAGGACAGAGCATTGTAATTGGTCCGACCAAATTTCGGAGAACAGTATAGGCCTACTTTAATTGAATATTCTGGGCATTAATAAAAGGTGGACACATTGGAAAGGATAGCGGTCCAACTGAAACCAATGTAAATAGAGGCAAAATATAACAATTATTTAATATCATGAGCAAGATCATAGCAGAGTTATCTCAAAAATCCAAAATAGTACATAGTACCTAGTACTTAAGATTACTAATTCTTTCATAAAACACTTTTCTTATTGAATGCCTACACACCTTACCTATCTTTTCAATTTGAATCCATCACATTTTTAATTGGTCATAATTGGTTAAACAATGATCTCTGTGAGGCTGTTGGTTCTGTTGAATATAGAAAATCTTTGAGAAGGACAGTTATCTAATGTTATTCAGTCTATCATAATCAAGGCTCGGTACTGTGTTTCAGTATTTGACATTCTTACAGGGAGGCTACACTTGATGCGTTAACTCAGACTTGTCTACCATAACAATTTGCTTCCATTATAAACAATGAAATTGGCTACACCAGGCACGGCTACACAGCCAACATTCTAATAAAAAATCTCCATTCATTTCAATGTATTTTTGATGGAACTTAACTTAACACTTCCGTAATGTATCTAGTGTAGCCCTAGCCTGATAATTATTGTTATTGAGTCATATTGTGTCTCTTCATACTTCATACATGTTCCAGTAGTCATTGTGACTTTCTTCGTAGTGCCCTATATCAGTCTGCCATTCCATAACACACATCAGCCATTGCCTTCATTTTACAATGCCTTGACTACCACAAGCCTTAAACCACGTGACTCTTCATCCACCTGCTTTGCCTCCACGCTGGCCATCCCATGCCTCTTCCCCCTTAACTGGCTCCAGTCACTGCCCTAACTGGCGTGCCGTTAAATTGCCATTGATTTTGATAATGCAGTGCTTTAATATGACAGTAACAGTTGTGAGCTATACAGGAAGTCAAATTTGGCCGGATGGATTGCAGGGCCGAGGTGAGTTACGACCCATCTACCTGAACGATGTGTCGTTCCGCCAGCCATTACAATAAAGCAGACAAATAAATAAGAGTCATGAAGGTGACAACGCATGGGATATTTAGCATTCCCCAGTGAAAAAGGCATCGGTCACAAGAGACTGAGAGGAATGCATGGGAAGGAGTCAATGGCTTTTTTGGTTTGTTTTGAGTCTACAAGTTAGTCTTGTAATGACTCTTTTTTTAAAAAAAAAATTACACTTCATTTAGTTGGAATAGTTTGGGTTGATGCAGAAATGAGCAGTATACATATATATATTTTTTTGCATCTTGGCATCACCTGTCATGCACTACATTTACAAAACTCTTAAAGTAATGCGTTTCTTACATGCAGTAGTTTGGTGTTTGACAGTTTGTTGACAGTTACTTTCCTCCCTTCTATATGAGGGGATTAGTGTGCCACTCTGATTCTCCCGTCTACGACACAGAACACCCTGCAGTAGCCTAGTAATTTTCCATGCTTTACTGCAGCAATATAGGAAGCCAAAATCTATGCTTTGTAATCATGAACTATCAAAGGCAAGAAACTACAGACACTATCAAAGGTGTGCAGCATCTCTGGTACTTATTATACTGGAGTTCACTTACACTTGAGTTGTGGAAGTATAGATAATAAAACAAAGAATAAATAAATAAACTAGTGATTGCTTCGGTACCTTTCAACTGCTCTCTCTGCCTCAATTAGTTGGCTAGACAAGCACTACCGAGTGATTATCTCTGAAGAAAAACAAAACATAAAAAAAAAAAAACCAAGCAAAGAGAAAACTATGATTAGAAAGAGGAAACAGCAGGCTTAGTGGGACCTCCTGGGGTAATAACAAATAAACACAAATACACATAACTAGCAGCGCAGAGGAGACTCTTGTTTTGGCGTTGGGTCATGGCGGCATTTGTTTGTACCATCTGAAAGTCTTTTACAGCCTGGTCCCTGATGGATGGCCGTGGGACTTTGAGCCATGTGTCCCTAAAGTGGCGCGCGCCCGCTCATCTGCATGCGTTCCCACATTTACATAATTCCAATCTGGGGGTGATTACACCACAGAGTCATTATTTTAGCAGCAGCCACTGGCCGACAGTGTGACCCCTCCAGGTAATGTTGCATTTCACTGTCTCACTCCATGTCCATGGCCTGTTGACTGTGTGAAGTCAAGTGTCTCGTCATCCGTCTCAAGATTCTGATTGTCTGTCATACAGTAGTGGCAAGAAAAAGAAAGAAAGAAAAAAAAAACCTTGGGAGTTTGGCTATAATTATATGTTAAAATTAAATGTCCTATTTATTTCTAATTGCTGTGTGTATAATTTAAAAAATGAGCCGAGTTGGGGCATCTGTCAGTACATTTCAGGAAACCTGAGCGCATATGTATTCATATTTGTACCACTATGACCGAAAGCATGTTCAGTCACGTTCATGCCTCTTTCCCTTCTTGATGGAGGCTGAGTTGGTGTGGGTGTTGCATTGAGACTAATTAAGAAAGCGCGCTCTCCTCTTTTTGTGTGTGTGTGTGTGTGTGTGTGTGTGTGTGTGTGTCGGCCTTGTTCTCCACTGTGCTCTGTGATTAATCGTGGCGTGACAGTAATAACAGAATTAGAATGGTGCGGCGTGAAGCACGGAGAGCGGACTTGGCATTTGCCTCAGTCACAAACAGGGGCCATCGGCAGGCCAACCTCTCCATTATACCCCCTCCTTCAGCGTGCACTGTGATGGATGTGGCCTCGGTTGAATTCGTGCAGTAACAGCATTGCTGGCTGCTGCCTATACCCCAGAGAGGGGAGGGGGAGAGAGAGAGAGAGAGAGAGAGAGAGAGAGAGAGAGAGAGAGTGAAGGAGAGAGGGTCTGAGAAGGACAGAGAGAGAGAGAGATGAGAAGAAACTGAGAGAAGAAGAGAGGAGGGGAGAAGAAGAGGCAGAGATGAAGGGGAATAAAAAAAAAAGAAAGAAAGAGAGGGAAACTTATCCTCTCCAGAGTACGTGGGCTAATCTCAAATCCAACATTCTTGTTAGCTTAGCCATAATGGTTTATATATTATTCAGAATATGCCATTTTTTGTTAAATTGCTTCCAGTAAACCAGCCTCCGAAGTGTTTGTGTCTGTGGCTTCTGTTGAAAAGACGAGGCATAGCTGACTAACCTCAAGAGCAAAGAGAGGGGGGACAATAGATGGCCAGACAGCAATTTGAACTCCAGGGGATAATGTAGCGAAGTACGCAGTGAGGCAGCAGAAATAGCAGTGCACTTTTGTGGCGTGTCCAATTGGAAGCCATGGTGGCTTCACAAGTAGGACAGCAGAGCGTGAGTATTTTACCTCATAGGAATGCTATGAAGATATATTAGCCCTTTGGTGACCTGGCCACCAAAACCAGTCAAAAAAGCAATTTGGGGTGTGTGTGTGTGTGTGTGTGTGTGTGTGTGTGTGTGTGTGCTTCTGTTTACATGTGTAAGTGTTTGTGTGTGTCTCTGATTGTATTTGGGCGCCTATTTGTGTGAGTCACCAATAATACTTTATAGATTACCAATCAATTATAGAGGTTCAATCATGATTGACCTATACTAAATAGATTACATGAAAGCCATGCCCTTTGCTTTGTGCTATCCTAATTTTAATGCACAAAATGGAGTCTTGTTAACACTGATGAACAGATTGCTAATGCTCTTGATGATGACTTTGTGGCTGGGCTGACCACTGAAAAGGTTACCGGTATGACTTGGGGTGTAGGCCTAATTACCAGCTATGGAATATTGAGTGTTTGTGCATATGTTAGTCATAGGAACTGCATTACTGTAATGTTTTTTGCATGTTTATGGCATAGGCTACATACTTTTTATTTTATTATTTTTGAGACAATACTTTAACAAAATGCCTACTTGTACTGATATGCGGTTTAGTTTAGTTATCAACGGAATTGTGTCATGTTCATGAGGCATTCTGTGTTGGCTGTATGTCTTCAAGCAGATGCTTAACTTATTGCAAGGTGTAGGCTAGCACTGCAGTTAAAGCATGGGCAATAAAAAATGTCATTACACGCTGTAGCATGTAGCTGGGTGAAGCTTTAAGAGTGGTAATGCTGGTTTTAAGAGACAATCAGACTGGGTCAATGGCAATTGAATGCATTTCCCTTGTGTGTTAGTGTTGCCGTGCATAGACATCATCGACATCGCTGTGCATAGATTATGGAGTATTGTCACTGGCTAAGTCAACTTGTAATGACTGTTATTGACCTTAATATACATTAGCTTAGTCTTGTTTTAACCTTTTCTTTTTTCCCTTTTTTTGTTTTTTTTTTGAAACTCAGTTGGTTCTGTTTGTCAGCCGCTTCTTAAACTGAGATTTCAAACCCAGTTTTCCACTCCATTACTTCATGCCATAACACAATGTCTGCATTACTATGGGGAAGCAATAACGAGCACATACCTCATAATGACAAGTTTCCCACCACTACTTTTAAACTGCTTGCATCTTGCGATGTCAGCAGACTTCCACACATCAGAGGACTTGCTTAATTTGGACAACATTACCAGAAACTTTGTAGGCGCCCCATTGATCACAGACTTATTGAAGCAGTAACTGAGAGGTTAACCGAACCACTGCCTCCAGTTTCAAGCTTGTTGGATCGGCTGCCATGAGTCAGGAGGCAGCCTCGTTTTTTTTTTTTTTTTTTTTAAAGGACATTTTTTTTTTTTGGAAAGAAGACTTAAAAAGACTTAAATGCTATTGTCATATGTGTAACTATAATTCTGCCTGACAAGATTCAGCAAGTGTAAACACACAAAAAATAAATAATTGCAGACTCTCTCTGTTTGGGTTAAGAAGACGGGAATAGATGTCTCTTTGAACAGGTCCAACATTGTTGAACATGAATACTTGCTTGTGGGTTGTTTGTATTGCTGTGGTTAAATAGGGGAAGCCATAGCCTGCTGTCTAGAGGGCTGGACTTTTGACTGACAGGCAGGAGGGGCTGGCTGTTGCTCTCCTATATCCACATCCATGGATTAGCTACCCTTGATTAAGACTGAAGACACAAAAGTGCTTGACTGATCCTGGTTAGCAGCATGTGTTCACTAGGTGTATTTACTAGCCCTTGATTAAGACTGAAGACACAAAAGTGCTTGACTGATCCTGGTTAGCAGCATGTGTTCACTAGGTGTATTTACTAGGCCTATGTGCTTGGTTTGTGTGTATTTGTCTGTAGGCCTAAATGCTCATCAGCATAGGGGGGAAATGCTGAACTCAAAATTTCCCCCAGGGATTTAGATGGTACCTCTATTTCAATTATAGATGCAAACATCTCCCTTATAAACTTTAGATTGTTTTTGGAAGTACACCACATGCACATCATTCTTTAAAATGTTAATCTTAAAGTGATGCACCTGTGCTGGAATTGAATTCTCTTTTTCATCCTCTATGAGTCAATAAGTGGCTTTTTAAGACCACCGTTTCCATGTACAGCCAAGCAATGGTTTTGAATGAGTGCACCAGTACCACTTTGCCAGAGGCCTCCAACTACGCATTGGTGTATGTTGTTGGTGTAAGCATACATGTACAGTATGTGTGTGTAAAAGAATAGCCTATTTGTGAACAGAGCACTTACCTCCAATGATGATGTCAGTGCTTGATTCCATGTGCGTGTACTCTGATAATGCTACAAACAAAGTTTCATGCTATGACAAGCCTTTTTAGCATTTTAAAAATAGTGATTTGGATAAATCTGGCAAAAAGGCACTTATACACTTAATTAGCTTGGTGGTCAGACTTAAATGAATTACGAATGTAGGCCTAATTACTATGTCAAGTGAACATTTGACCCATGCCTATAATGAGAAAAGACCCTTAATAGTTCCAGCCAGTGTTTCACTTTAAAGGGACACCAGGCAGGACTACGTTTTTCTATCTCCGGAGCTCCACCTACAGTCGCCGTAATATTTGAAAAAATACAACTGCCTTACACATTCTCAGCAATCGATGTAAATTTATTTGCAGATCAAAGAGTACAAACCAGAGATGATATTTTTTGTGTGTTACGTTGTCTGACAAGCCGGTAATAAATGCGATTTCAGTTATACCTACTTTCAGTTTCTATTTCGTGGACCCGACACTCTGCCAAACTACAAGCGGGATTACCGTGAAACAAATGCTTGAGTCTGACGAGAGAGCCATCGGTCACCCCGTAATGAACCATTTAATCATCGAAGTGACTTCGAGGCTGGTAAATTAACAGTAAAACGTTGCCTGGTGTCCCTTTAATTGCAGTTGGTTTTTTTTTAACAAACACAAGAAGCCTACATGTACTGTATGCGCTGCTTCATCACTCCAAAGCAGTGGCAGCTGTTCTGATCTATCTGGTCATGAAATAAAGTTTAGGCCATTGCAGTAATGAGAATGAAGAATTTTCTTAAATTTGTGATTAAAGTCCCATTTAAAGCCCTTTATTGGTGAATGCAAATCTTATTAAAAACTGCGTAAGTGGGATTTAAGAACAAATTTCTTTGTAAGAATGGTTGGTGAATGAGACCCATTGGGAATATGTGAATTCAGCTCAGGAGGGGATCAAACCTGTAGCCCAGTGAGGAGTCCTGAAATCATGCTGCCATATTGCTATACGGCTTTTTCCTTCACACATTAATATTTATCTCTTCCCTGTAAGCTTCCCTGTTGAACACATTAGGACCTGCTAGTTACTTTTGGACCTCCATTCATTTCTTCCATCAGTCAGTGTTGAATTGCATAATGTGCTATAGTGTCAAGTGTCAAGACGTAGCCATAAAACCCCATATAGATGTTACGATTTTGAATACCGTTCTTTAGTATCTCTGTCAGGGAGGAGGTGGCTGTGATGATGCTGGCTGAGGAGGCTGTGTTGCATAGCACACATAATAGTCATCCAAAATCTGACAGTCAGCTGTCAAGATTACTGTTTTGGCATTTGCAATTCAAGTAGGTGGTGGTAATGGCTTTGGAAAAACATCATACCCAGTCATAATTTGGAACAGGGAGCTAGCAAAACACAAAAGACCATTGCTAAGTATTTGTCTTGTCAATTACTGGTGCCAGTGGTGCAGACTTGAGGGACAAGTTGAGGTATAATGGTGAGAGCTGCTCATTTTACAGCATTCTTCATGGTGTGTCCATCCTGAGCTCTGGATTGAAGTTGGAACATTAGAGGAGTCAGATGATCTCTGAATATATGCTACTACCACACTGTATGGTGTTGCATATTTATGGATTCTTCAGTCTTTTTTAATAGATTTGGAGTGTATTTGTTGTTTACCACTCGCTTATGGTAATAACTGACTTAAGGCAGAACAGTATTTTACATATACAGTACAGACCAAGTTTGGACCCCTCATTCAATGCATCTTTATTTCCAGGACAATTTATATTGTAGATCACTAAAGCGTCAAAACTATGAATGAACACTATGGAATTATGTACTTAACAAAAAAAATGTGAGGTTTTGACAAAATTTTGGACCTGAACCCGATCAAGATGGTTTGGGGTGAGCTGGACCGCAGAGTGAAGGCAAAAGAACCGACAAGTTCTTAGCATCTCTGGGAATAAATAACTCTTCAAGACAGTTAGAAAACCATTTCAGGTGACTACCTCTTGAAGCTCATCCAAAAAATAAAAAGAGGACAAAGCAGTTATCAAAACAAGAAAATGATACTTCAATGAAACAAGAATATAAAACATGTTTTCAGTTATCTCACACTTTTTTTATTGAGTACATAATGCCACGTGTTCATTCATAAGTTTGTTTATTTTGCAGATTGTCACTGAAGGCAACAGTCATGAAAATAAAGTAAATCATTTAATGGGAAAGTGTGTCCAAACTTTTGGTCTGTACTGTATATATTTCTCCCCTGGTATTCTATAGAGGGTGGATCTTTTCCCCCAAATAACTCTTTGATTGAACAGTTTTGGGAAAGAATGGTGGGCAACTTTTAATTGAAAATTACTAGGACACATAGCACTGAAATGAAATGATTGTGCTAGTCCATTCTTTGTAACTAACAAGTGACATAATCTGTGAGTGGACAAATCATTTGCAAATAGTATTGTAGGCCTACTTTACTTTTTAAGTTGCTTTGAAAGGCACTTGTTTTCTGCACTTGTTTTTAACTAATTAATGTCAGTTTGCACATGACTGTTATTTATCCTTGTCAGTAATATAGTGTAGCATACAAGCTGCTCTTAATAACTAATAATAATGAAAGACGTTTAATCTTGTCTTTCAGAGGGATTCTCTCAGAGACACTGTTTTTTTGTTTACATCTTAAAAATCTTCTTTTACATCCTGTTGATATTTTGTCTGACATGTCTGGCATTGGCTTAAAGTCTAGTTGGACCTCTGCTTCTCTCAGAGACAAAACGGATGGAAGTGTAACTGGATGCCTAAGCATAATCATTCTACTTTGTATAGACACATCTGGAATTTTCATTCACCACAGATATAATGTGATGCACAAATATATCACTATTATATGACTATTTTATGATGCCACTATAGTGTCATATAATGTGCTTAACACTGAAGGAAGTGGCTGTGGCATACACACAGCCGCATGGAAATGATGTACTGCTCTTTAGTAAGGCCTAATCTGGCCTGGTGAGGGCATCATTGACCGATGCTTTATTAACGTATGAATAAACCTCATAATTTCCTCATAACCTTGAAGTATTATACTTTCCCATTCCAGCAGCATGAGGTCCTCTGTGACCTCCTTTCCTAACTAAAGAGGTCACAACTGAGAGTCTCTGGTAGTATCCTACCTCTCAGACATACAGTAAAGCCTGCGGCCTTGTGGATTCAAGCCATAAAATCCCCACCAGGTGTATCAATTTAGCAATGACCAGTTATTAACTTTATGTACATAATTGTTCAAAAGACTGGAGGTGTGCCCGTTATGTAGCCATCATCGGTTGTTCTAATATGACAGCCGCTGGCCTCAGTCTGATTCTCCTGCTGATTTAGATAGCCTTCCAGCTCCCCTCTCCTCCGAGGAAATTAACAGACATTTCTCAAGGCAGTAGGTTGAGTGAAATCTAGTGGCCAAGACATTGACTACCTCTTTAAAACTGGAAGCTACCGTGTGCATATAGTCAACATTTAGAGAAGTCACATTCGAAGAAATTGAAGAAATATCCTTATCTATATACAGTATGAAGAGTTCAGATGCAAAAGCCATATCCTTATATATGTACATCTATATTAAATTTTGCTGGTAAAATAGGATGCAATGCTATGTGGAGCTCTTTTATTGTAGGCCTACAATACATAAAAGCAGAAAACATATTACAGGGATATAAACTGTTGGTCTTGAGAATCCGGCTGTATCATTAAGTTTGTGGTCTTTTTGTATTGCCAAATGCAACCTGACAATAAATTGCCCATGAAGTAATTTCTTTGTGGAGAATATAAACAACATGCTATGTGATAATATATAAACATTATAAATTAAAAAGTAAATTGGAATATATCAGCATTGTGAAACATGAGCAGTGGTATTACTAATGTTGAAAATTAGTGAGTTATTAGACAGAGCTGCTAAATTATTCACAAATAAAAATGATTCCTCAACACCAATTTATATAAGTTTGTCATGTAAACTTTATTTAATAAAAGGAAACCATAACCCTTCATACATTTTCTCCATCAGGCACAGCTCCTGTTGGATTCATAGCTACCAAAATGTTTGTAACCATAGAAACAGGTGAATCCTTCAGCCAACATAGAGATGAGGTGGCAACACTTGTGATTACATTGCCACATAAAGTGCGATCGAAAGTGCAATGTGCTACGGCAGTTTTAAAGTTTTATTATCCGTACATTTTTTCCTGTTTAAGTAAGTGGCACAAAGATGCCGTTCTGCCTGCATGTCACAGATCCAGAGCAGAACCCTACTCAGCCTGTGGAAAGTTGAGAATTAGTCCCGTAATTTGTCACCCCCTTGAGATTCTCACTCACTAAGTGCGACAGCAGTGGACACTGATGAGGGGCAAGACTTCACTGGTTGTGGTTGTTAAAAGGTGACCTGCCCTCTTACGTAAACTTTTAGCAGGTTGTTCTGAGGTGGAAAAACTACTGTAGGAAAAAGGCTGAGATTAATCAACAAGGTTTGTCTAATGCCTTTTCAGCTAGAGGCTGGGTATGGCTGCAGTCCTCATTTTGGTTTGTTGCTTAAATAAATGTTTGGTTGAGAAACCAAAATATTGTTTCACCCCTACAGTAGCCTATACGTTACTGGATTGATCAGTTTGCAGATTGCACATTGTAGTGCTATTTTGACATTTCAAGTAGTCATAGTTCATAGTCATGCAGTCAATCTTTTGTCTAATGAAAAATGATTCACCTGTCATTTTGACTAAATATGATGGGATCAATAGGCTAAGCTGCCTGACCATTGAAATTGGTGTGTGTCCCTTGTTAAATTGGTTACTACTTGTGAATTTCAACCACCAGCCCAGTACTTAGCGCCGCACTTACTTTGCCCTTCACTTTAAAGGGGCTCTCATAACTTGTTGGACAAGATGTTGTCTAGCAGTCTACAAGCCAATAAAGTTTAAAGGGTCGCCCATATAGACTACGAGAAGCTATTTAAGTGGTCAGCATCTTGCCAGAGAAAGTTTACAACTTGTAGTAAACAAGAATCCCTGTGTTGAAAGTATATTTCCGCCTACTGCCACTGAGGCAGGATTTGTTCAAGGTCTTTGTGAGGCATGTTGTAAGTATGTGTAAATTATGTGACAATAAAGCAATTAGGCTATTTATTCATGTGTTCTTACTATTTGCTATACTTTTCTCATATCCACGTAGATCTTATGTATAATATGTATTGTGTGGATCCTTTGCTAGACTTTACTAGACTAGATTTTGACTGTCGTTGTAGTCTAAATAATATTTATACCATTACTGTCTCAAAAACAGCTGTTTTGCTCAAACCCATCTAGGATTTACTTTGATTATTAGCCCTGCATTATTCTTTGGAAGATAACTCTGCGCTTTACTAGACAGGTGTCAAAAAAGATTATGTTTCCATCAAGCACTTATTGATGCCTCCCACAATGTATATACTGTAGGTCCTGCTTCCAAGAATACTTTGAATATGTAAATTGTGCAAAAGTCCTTTTTAAATACAGTACATGTACTGTCTGTCTTGTCCTGAGATAACCTGAAATGCGCTGCAATGGAAGCCTACTCATGTCCAAATCCTGCACAATCAATCATCGGTGCAACTTCGAGACATTAGTTGAATTAGCCTATTTCATGAAGTGTTTTGGCACGGCGTATTAACACGGAGGGAAGACATTGGCACAAGGTGGCTTGCGCCCCCTCTCTGTCTCTCTCCCTGCTCCTTTTGTTGTCAGTGTCCTGTCCGCTCAAGGACAGTGTCATCCGGGGGCGGTGCTCTGAATGGTAACTGGGTCTCCCCATGTCCGTGTTGGCAAGTGTGACTGCTCCCGTGAAGACCGTTCACCTAGAAAGGCAGAGAAAGACAAGAAGAGAGGAAAGGGGGCAGAAAGAGATGGCACATAAGACATGAGACACAAGACCACAGGCACATGCACAGCCACTCTGGGTTTTGCATACCTAAGCTGTTTCAAGCGATATTTTTCATCCATCATGATAAAGCATCAGCAGATTAGATTTTGCTTTAACAGCATTTAATTGCACATGGCAAGAAAAACAAACTGGCACCAGCAAACTGCAGCCATTACCAACTCTGCGGCCTCACAGCAAAAAAGCAAAACACAAGATTTATAAGCCTTATAAGATTTATATGCTGTATATATATTTGTATCCTAATTGCACACGATAATTTCATTCATTTTGTGCTTTAAAACAAATAGGATAGGATAGGATTGTTCTTTATTCATCCCGTAGGAAACTCAAGAAATGTCAGCTGAAGAGACCAATTCCGTATCCGTTACCATGGTGAGAGCAATAGCATGCAGTGCTCTAGCTTCAATGGGGAGCAGCGTAAATGAAACGTTACAAGAAGAAGAAGAACCAGAATGTAAACAGGATGAGCTAGAGGAAAAACAGGCCCCCTGAACCAATACAAAGGGTTTTCACCATTTTCACCTTACCACTACTCCTTAACAGCACAGTTTCTGTGTGTCTGTATGTATGTGTGTGTGTGTGTGTGTGTGTGTGTGTGTGTGTGTGTGTGTGTGTGTGTGTGTGTGTGTGTGTGTGTGTGTGCGTGTGTGTGTGTGTGTGTGCGTGTGTTCGTGTGTGTGTGTGTTTGTGCATGTACATGGCTACATGTACAATATAATTTGGCATGTCGCAGAAGACTTTTTTTCAAGACAAGATCAATTTTCAAGCACAACATGTTACTGATTTATCCATATTCCCATTTCACACAACAAAATAATTTTTCTTCCAAATACGGAGCAAGTTTATTATATTTCTCTGTCACTCTCCCTTCATCATTCACTCTTCTGTGGATGCTCCTGTCTAAAGGTTTTCTCATTCCATTTGTGGGAGTTCTGTCTCAAATTTGTAGGGTTCAAGGAGTGTCCTAAGGCAGAGTGTGGCGTAAGTAATCTTAACAGATGACAGCTACCTGTTGTCTGAGCTAAAACAGACTCTCCAGGCACTCACAGATCACCTAAGTGCTCTTGTCAAATTTCATTTTTGGGGGCACCAAATTGAATTTCTGCCGAGAGATTTGTGTTCTCTTGGGTTAAATATGAACCTCCGAACTCAATTTACATACACTCCCCATTTACTGACTTGTGTTTTGACCTTTCTCAAAGGTAAGGAATAAAAGATGGAAGCAATGCATTTATGGTAAGAGGAACTATCACAAAACCATTTCCTGTCAATCATCTGGGCAGATCTCAAGTTATGGTACATTATCTGATATGGAAATTCACTGTAATCGGTTTTGAGTTTTGAATCACTGAGTGCTTTAAAGCTCTGAGCACTGTAGACAGTCAGAGATATGCAAACGTTTGCCAGAGCACATAATTTGACAGTATAATGACCGATAACAGTCACATAGAATTTGAATTCAAGCAGAGCCCATTTGCAATGTTGTAATTCTTAAGTAAAAGTAGGCTAAATGAAAAATGGAATAATGTAGTTCTCAGAACCTCCATAAACCTAATATCAAAGGTTTCTTGAAGTTAGCAAAAAAAAATAAAAAATCAGATTAGATCACTGTACACGAAACAACAACTTGCTCCTTAAGCGCTACAATTTATTGTTCAAAATAAATATGTGAATTGTCTCTTGTGACAACATAACAACTTGTACAGATGGCTCAACACCAAAATAATGTCCATTAAATTAAGTTGTTTGCAGATGTTTGGAATGGGCTACTAAACACATTTCAAACTATTTATCCCATTAGATTATCATTCATTTTTAATAAGTGCATTCCATAATGTCATTGTATGTTGTTTTTATAAAGTAATTATTTAAATATTAACATCAGTAAGATGAATAGTAGACAAGGATGGAGACCTTCAGTATATGAATAAAATCTAACCACAAATGTCTAAATGACCAATCCACAGGTGTGAATTTGAATATGAGTTTGCTTAAACCAAAGTCAGGCAATAGCTTTTATCACATGAGCACACTCATTTAAAAAAAAAAAAGATAAAAACAATATAAACAAGAAAATGGAAATCATTTTGGAAAGTGCTTTGGACCATATGTTTATTTTGGAGTAATGTCAAGGTTGGACTACATTCTTTAACAAGCTCATTTCTAAGCTGTAGTTGTTGTTAAGCAGTGTGAGGGGAAAGGTATAAAGAAACTTTTTTTTTTCCAGAGTTGTCAATTGCTTTACTGCTACATAATAATAATAATAATAATAATAATAATAATAAAAAAATTAAGGTGTGGGGTGCCAGTAGTATATTATAGTTGTATATTGTTACAATAAAATTGTTCACCCATTGAATTCCTTCGGCAGTAACTTAGCCTTCCTACAGACAATCAAACAATCAAAACAGGATAATTACATGTGGTGCCTCCCAGGAAATTATGTAGCAAAACTATCTTGTTATATCATGGCCAAGTGAATAGCTTGTCTTGTGTCATGGCTGTAACTGATGTGGCTCACTGCCTATTGTACACAGGGCTTGTAAAACACTTTCCAGGCTACTGTACAAAGATGCCATAATTGCAGAGGCATTCCAACTGAAATAAGTCTCTCTCTATTTATAAAAAAAAAATTACAAATATTGTATGCTAACATTACGGCATTGCCATATCTGATCTGAACATTAACGAACATCTATGTGATAACTTAGAGAGAGAATAAATTGATAATGCCAATAAATATGGGCTCAAACACACCCATAAAGATGCATATAAACAAACAAACACACACACACACACACACACACACACACACACACACACACACACACACACACACTTTACAGTCAAACATACTGTACACAAATATAAACAAAGTACTTTAAAGGAACCCTATGTCGTTTTTGTAAAAGGAGTGAACTACCTACATAGATTTTCATAGATCTTACTGGCACTGCTAGGACATGCTAATGATGTCTGATATCAATAGCTTTGCTTTTATTTTGAGGTGGTTACCTACCTCCCACCCAGAACTACACAGTGCAGATCATAACGACTGGTTGGAATAAAACTTGCATTTATCCACCCTTCATGTGATTACTGTACATGTGGAAATTCTGCCAAATGAGATTGTCTGATAAAAAGCACAGTGGCAAAAAGTTACACAGAGATAAAGGTGATAAAGCTACAGTATGTGTGGGTGCTTGATGCACACTCTGGATTTCAGTTAGATACAGTCAATTCTATTACCTGTCTTTCTCCTATTGTCTTTCATCCTTTCCTCTCTTTCTTTTTGTCTCTCTCCGGCCCTCAGTTTCTGACTCCCTCTCTCACTTGCACACACACACACACACACACACACACACACACACACACACACACACACACACACACACACACACACACACACCACACCACACCACACCACACACTCTCTTTCTCCTTCGCTCCCTCCCTTTGCTTTCTCTTCCTCTCTTGCTGTCTCTCTTTGTGCTAGCTGGTGTGTCTGTTCTCCGTGATGGATGTTGTGCAGGAGAATGTCAACCCCACGTTGACCCTGCCTTCCACTGCAGATATGATCTCCATTTAATTTACCCTTCAAGCCTTTTCGCCTTCCCCAACACAAAAAGGGGAGGGGGTGGGGGGGCAAACCGCACAGACTGAGCACATGCCATGTATGCCCAAATCTTATAATGAGGTTTAAAGAATCTCATTTAGGCTCACATTATTAAAGAGCAGCTACAGTTTCAATCCATATTACGTTCGCAAGCTGCAACTGGGTCGGCCGTGACATGGCGTTCGCCATTTATCTTGCCCATTTTGGTGTGCTTCCATTTTTGTAACCTAATGATATTTACCCGATATGAATATGAAGCCTTTTCAGCAATCTGGCAAGCCTGTAGTGCCCATAGCTCCTTAGACAGGAGCTCACTCTGGGTTACTCTGACCCACATTAGAGACAGAGGCGCAAGAGGGCTACGCTAACTCAGTTGTTTTATTAGTATTCTTTTGATTGTGTGGTCTTGTGATTTATAAGTGTCTTTGGCCAATTTGGCATCCATAAAGTCCTGTCCATCAGCCGCTTATTTTAGAATCTGATATGTGCAACAATATTTGATTGTAAAACTAGAAGCACTCAGAGAGTGCAAACCTCCGCCAAGGCCATCGTGATCCAAATCACCACCAAAATGTAATCACCTGTTCCTTGTGCCATTTCCAAAAACTCCAAAATTTCATCAAAATCTGTTCATAACTTTTTGACTTATACAGCTGACAAACAAACAGACAAGCAGAAAAACCAACGCGACCGAAAACATAACCTCCTTGGTGGAGGTAAAAAGTGTTAGTCCTGTGCTTTTAACCACCAAGGGGATTTTAGCCTCCTGTGCAGTAGTTAGACTACAGTGCAAAGGGATTTGGGTAGAACAGGTATTATCAAACCTGTGAATTTTTTTGACACATTTAAATGTATTTATTAGATGTTCTAAATATAACTACACTGAACTATATAAATCACTGCAGTTTATAGACTGTCAGAGTGGTTGAACAACTCGGCAGGTATGCAACAGGTTTGACTTCAAAGGTAACGTTGCCACGGCATTCCACGACATGCTCCCTGGTAAATCAAGCTTATCTACTGTCCTGACAACCTGTGTGAGTAAAGTACTGCAAAATGAACTGAAAGACATGAGCACAAACTCCGTAGGCTTGCATAATTTCTACCACTGGTATTAAGGAACACAATTAATATGATCATCTGACAATAGAAGTGATCATCTGTATCATCTGTATTTTCTAAACAATTTGAAAAGCTGCCACTATGTTGATTGTTAGTCCATTTGTTAATAAAGGGTAACTAGACAACTTTTCACCACTGTTTGAGGTATCTTTTCATCAGAGATTTAGTTTTGGTACCATCTCCAAATAAATTTGGATGACATAGTCATATGAAGGGTAAATGCAAGTTTCATTCCCACCAGGCATCCAGGATACCCACTGTGTAGGGGGTAAGAAACCACCCTTAAAATGAAAGAAAACCTATTTACAGCACGACATCATTAGCATCTTCTAGTGGTGTTACAAATGTTTGTATGTCTTTTACGTGGCTCTTCTCTAGGCCTAGTGGTGTCCCTATTTAAATTACTTTGAATAGAGGTGTCGTTTAAAGGAGTTAGTGTAAATGCCACAGTGATTGCATCAGTGGTGGTATGATTTGATAATCAGATATTAGAATTTACATTCAGTTACAGTACAGACCAAAAGGTTGGATACACCCCCTCACTCAATGCGTAGAAGATTGTAGATTCTCACTAAAGGCATCAAAACTATGAATGAACACATATGAAATTATGTACTTAACAAAAGAGTGTGAGGTTATGACAAACTTTTGGACCTGAACCCAATCAAGATTGTTTGGGGTGAGCTGGACCACAGAGTGAAGGCAAAAGAGCCGACAAATTCTTAGCATCTCTGGGAATGAATAACTATTCAAAACAGTTGGAAAACCATTTCAGGTGACTACCTCTTGAAGCTCATCAAAAAAATAAAAAGAGTACAAAGCAGTTATCAGAGCAAAAGAAGGATACTTTGATGAAACAAGAATATAAAACATGTTTTCAGTTATTTCGTACATTTCGTATTAAGTACATAATGTCACGTGTTCATTCATAAGTTTGTTTATTTTGTAGATTGTCACTGAAGGCAACAGTCATGAAAATAAAAAAGATAATTTAATGGGAAAGTGTGTCCAAACTTTTAGTCTGTACTGTATATTATTTGTATCTGATGAGAACATTTTGTGCTTTTTTGCAAGAACATTAGCCTATATTTGGTGATTTAAAACAAAATGTGCTCATAAAATGTGCTCATAAATTTTGTTAAAAACAGCAAATGCCCCAAGTTGTGAACCATTACCAAACTCCTTGTTGTTTGACAGTATGATTGGGTTAAAGGCAGACGCCAAATTTCCCCTCACAGGATCAAAAGGATGGATTATTCATTTTATATTCACTCTAGGCTTAGGCTTACTGTGTTGGAATGAAAGCAGGGCTGATGACCAAATGGTTAGTGGTAGAAGTAGTTGTAATATTAGAACTAATTGTTGTGTAACTTAATAATACATTTTACTCAAACCCACTGTATTTTCAGAATCCAATGTTTTACTTCATTTTTGAAAATCGTGGATCTTTGGGCAATCAGGTGGTATGTAGTGGGATAGCTGTCCACTAACAAACCTTATAAGCTGGTTTGATGATACTCAGACCTATCAGGTGATCAAGTGTCCAAGTAGTTCCTTCCTGGTACAAGATGGGGCAACATCTTGGGTTGTCTTTGCATAATAAAACTCAAACTACAAAACTAAAACTAAATATTAAACCACAAATTAATTACAGCCTTTAGAAAAAGGGTAAAGATCAGTATTCAGTGATGTTTGGTATTACTGTAGCTTATTAGTAATCTTAGGCTACAAGCGCCTATTATAAACCAATATGATTGATGATGATAATAGCCTATTTTAATGACCTATTAAGAGTTTACTGTATAGCTTTATCTAGCAGTAGTCCTTGTAGTAGTAGTAGTAGTAGTAATAATAATAATAATAATAATAATAATAATAATAATAATAATAATAAAACTATATGAATTTATATGAGGCACTGTTTAATCTTGTGTGTACCCTCATAGCAAAGTGAACCGTGTGTTACATGCTGTATAATATCGTCTGTTTCTCTGCCTGCTTTCTCCTTCCTGCAAGACTACAGCTCCCGGCTGCTGCACTTCTACTGAGCAGGCAGTTCCTCGTGAACTCTAGATGAACCGCAGCGACGGCAATAAATCAATTTTTACTCTCCTCGCTCGCAACGCGCGCACCGTTAGCTCTCCCTGTCAAACCATTACAATGTCTCTCTGTGAGGAGGAGGCCTCGGCAGAGCCAAGCAGAAGCATCAATACACGAAAAAAATGATGGGGACGAGAAGAGGCTGCGCACGATTAAGGAGGTGTTTTTAAAAATTATACTCACAAGCAGATACGAGCGCTATGTACCACGCGCTACAGAATTTCAGGGGGGGAAAAATCATAAAAATAAATTCTTATTGCGAAACTAATTTGCTGAACTAGTATTGTAGATATTTTAGTCTTTTTGGAGTCGTACTAATTTAGACTCAATAATTAGCTGCGTACACCCAATCCGAGCCTATCTGATGACTTTCAGAGGGCAGATCCGATGAAGGGGAGACTGGGAGAGGCAGGGTGCTGGGGAGATGTGAATGGGTAAGGTACGGACTCGGGTAGGATCCATGCATACAAATGGCCTCGTCTCGGCGGAGTCAGCCCAAGATTTATGACTCCATTGCCTTCTGTTGCTGTAAACAACGCCGAGTTTCAAAAAAAGAGAAGGAAAAGAAAAGATGGAGTCGACAGAGCATAGACGATTCCTACATCAGCGTGGAAGGAAATTTTCGCTGGTTGAGCACGTTCCTGTTTACAAATTTACATGCGACTAGCCTATATTTGGGGTAGTGGGGGTCTCACATCTGATTTTAGGAGTCCTCATTGCTGCTTCCCACAATACATAATATTAATCATACTTAATTTAATAATTAGTATATACCTACATACATATTTCGCTTAATGATCAAACACAATTGCACATTTTGAGTAATTTAATTAGGCCTATCATTGCCATCAAGTTTTCCACAGATTAAAGTATTTTCTTCCTAAACGAATGTAGTAGACTTGTTGTATGCTATAGGCAAGTAATCCCTTCTCCACTGTAGATTATTACTATATACTATATACTATAGCCTACTTAAATCCACGTTGAATGGTACCCCTTATTATTAGTGCAATTTCTCATAGGCTTAGCAGTCAGGAGTTAGACGTTTTCTCAGTTAGGCCTGTATGCATTTGTAGTTACAATGCTGAAGTCTTCAGCCTATAATGAATAGTATTGTAACATAGGCATATGGGGTCATAAATTGTAATCCATTTACTCATCTACAATATTTAGCACAAACATGCCCGCTGAAATTGAGTGAAAGTTGAGCGACTCTGTGTTCAACCTGTTTGAACATAACCTATATGCGTCTATCTCCTTGGTTGTAGCCTACCCAGACGACCACCCGCCATGCATGTGCTGTCGAAGACGTCAAGAAAAAATGTCCAGACATAGACCGCTGGCTACTCTTGGCTTCTTAATGTAAATAGACTATTAACATTTATGTTGTCTGTTTGGTGTCATTTTCAATTCCCCTGTCACTTGTTTGATTAACATTATCATAAAGCGTAGATTCGCCATGATTTTTTCTGTCTTTTTTTTTTTTTTTTTTTTTAACTAGTCCTAATTTATTATTACAGCACTTTGAGTGACACAAAACGTAGGTATGATTAGGCTATAGTTTGAAAAACAAACAAGAACTGCGTTTTGATTCAGAGGTGTGAGCCATTTTCAAGGCTGCATAGGCACGTAGTCTATTGTGCAGGTTAGGTCTTGTCAAAACCCTTGCACCTTTGCTCGTCAACAGATATTGCAAGAATCCCCTCTCTCTCTCTCTCTCTCTCTCTCTCTCTCTCTCTCTCTCTCTCCCCCCTTTCCATCAGATACACACACACACACACACACACACACACACACACACACACACACACACACACACACACACATTCAAGCAGGCATACACGCGCGCATTGGCGAGAGGGGAACATCTGCTGTTCTCCAGAGTTTGAATAAGAGAGCAACTAGATTTATAGCACGTCGCCATTGAGAATGCCCTCCCTCCTCTGTTCAATAGTCAGGCGACCTCTGTTTCAACTCTGCAAGGCTGCTACCATGGGTGTTGATGCATATGCAGCACATACGCTCAGGCCTTGCTCTACGAGTTTTGATCACCATTTAAAATAACGAAACAAACAAAAAAAAAGTTTCCGACCACGATCTTTGCCATTTTTACCTATTGCATTGCCTCAACTTTTAAAATCAGTAATGTAAATAGATTATGAAGAGCTGTCTATATTTTAGTGTGTTTCCCTCCTTGGAGGCCTTTCCCAGTGCCGTGTAGAATGGGGAAGAGCGGAAGAACTTAAAACGTGCTTTAAAACGGTGTCATAAATCAAAGTGTTGCAAAGGAATGTTGTACTTGAAACTACTCCAGATATGCCCTGATTTACAAACAAGTCCTTTGCATGCATTTTTTTTCTTTCATGTTAACGCATGTTCTATCCTACAGTATATTTTCTAAAGTTTAACTTTTGCAATAAACTTAAGTGTTGAAATTATCCGATGTGCTCTCCCAACGCTCTAATCATCTGGCACTAGCAGTCACTACACCGAGTGTAGTGGTGGTCGATGTCACCATTAAAGGGGTCTCTAGCGCTTCTTCTGTTTCCTCTTGCCTTAAGTGTCCCTCCTATCTCAAGTAGGGTCATGACCTTCCCGGTCGCCAGACACCAACTTACAAGTAAACACTTCATTCGTTCTACAAATATTTATCGTTGTCTTGCAAACGGAGAAAATCGCAAGACTTGCACTTAACCTAATACGGCAACACACACACACACACACACACACACACACACACACACACACACACACACACGCAACATTTGGATTTGGGGAGAGAAGAAGCAAATAAATCCGTGCATGTAGAAACCGATGTTAACGCCATTTTCTCTAAGGGCTCATTTTACCTTCATACTAAAACAGGTGAAGACGAAATCACAATGATTTGCATTATTATAATTAATATGATGTACAGTCATTTCTGCAGGATCAAAAGCCTAATGTTTTTGATAAGAATTCTAAATGTAGACTATAACCTTTGTGTGGAGTTATCAAAACTTAATTAGGCTATAGACTACTGTAGGCTGTGTGCGTGAACCAGCTGTAACCACATTTGTATTGTGTAAGGCATTTCTAGTCTATCTTCGCAGGACCATAGTTGGATGAAAAATAGGAATTTCTGCCTTTTAACCACGAATTATGGTTGACCGGTATTACTGATGCGCGCCTGAAAAGTGAAATTGATGAAAAGGATTCATATCCATTGATAACCGTTTTCACAGCGATAAGCACACTATAACATTTTGCCATCATCAATTGTCTCGGTAAACATAACTCCTGATTTACATAAGTCTAGTAAATGCAGGTATGGTGGTTATGGTTTGATTATTTTCCTTAGTCTATTATAAACCATTTTAGCATTGATCCCAGTTCTTTTTCTCGCGCGCACTTAGACACAAACACAAGTGGAAAAATTAAAGTAGCCAAATAGTAATCACTTTTATATCACCCTCTTCACCCAATCTTTTGCATTTAGGCTACTTCTGTTTCACGAACAGGCTAAAAGGCTACACCTGTGACGGAGCAAGGTGATTTGTGGAGTGTGGCGTGTCAGATCTCAGGTCTCCATGTGAAATAAGCAGAATTATATATCAGCATGATATTCACTGGACATTGGCAGTGGACACCTTAGTGGCAGGTTGTCTAACTACATAGTTGATAGATGATTCAGTAAGACAACAAAGATTATGCTAATTTGTGTGTTTACAAAGTAACCGACTTAATGTCTTATGAAAGAGATGCCAAGTATCACGTCTGCATACATCTAGACCATTCAGTAAGTTATAGAGCATATCTGATGTCTTACACGCATGGAACTGCTCTCTTGTGAGCAATAGCATTCCGGCATAACATTCTATTAAGCTCTATTTACAACTCGTTATCATTACGACGATCTGATGATAAACATACAACACACAATTCACCAGGTTTACCATCAGTGCAATTATTACAAATTACAAAGCCTAATATATTTTCGCAGTTCATCTTTAGGCTATAACATTCACGTTATGGCCTGAAGATCATTTTAAGATTTTTTTTTCAATAATTCTCTATTTAATCACTATTTATGTATGGTACAAGAACCTGGAATTGTTGAACTGTTTCGTGTTATACACTGATGAATTTTATAAAAAAAAAGGGGTTAGAAGCTCCAATATATCCACTGTGATGCAAGATGAAAGATCTGTCCATCATGACAACACGTATACATGGACACATCCATAGTCTAGCCCACATTCCCAGCCACATGCATGCACCCTCATGTTCGAAGTAGGCTATAGAGAGCTTTATGTGACGACGTTGTAAAGGTCAAGCAAGGAGGCCGCAGCCTGCAGTACACCAAACAATACAAAGGACCTGCCCTCTCAATGAACTCTAAACCTTCTTTATCAACTTTTATTCTAAAGCCAGTCTTCTTGCATATTCTAGAAATTAAAACCTTGTTTGAGAACGAGCGTGGCGTTCTCTAGCATAGTCCTGCCAGGCATGGCCGGAATATATTTACTTCATGTAAAGTGTTGTGAGCCATTTCCTCATATTGCCTATTAATAGTCTGAAACATCCAGTGGAAGGCTGCGCTGAAAGGGAAGAAGTTGAAGTTTAAGGGTCAGGTTATCGGGTCACGAAAATTCCCCTATGTGACAGACGGGTATGTGATGTTGCTATTTCAACCTAGGAGTCGGTGCCTTCAAGCTTCAGTTTAATAAACGCCTCGTAGTGGCTCCTCCAATCCCTGTCCCTATTTGTGTGTAGGCTATAGGCCAGTATTTTTTTTAAAGCCATACAATACTGTTTCACAACACAAAAATCATGTTATTGTCTAGCCACTGAATATCGTTTACCAGAAACAGAACATTTCGAAATATGGAATGAAACGTAAATGTAGCCCAACATGTAGTCCAACAATGTAGCCCTCAGATTTTGAGTCTTGGAATGTTAGCTTAAGCTAATATATTAAGCTACCAACCATCTCTGGCTTAAGTGTTGAAAATAAGGAAATAAAATAGTAAAAAAATCAACTGACTTTGCTTTTGTAAGTAGCCGATACAATTTGTGAAACCACATCGACAGTTTTGATAAGCATGTATCCTAGGCTATGTTTCAATGCTGAAACACCTGAATCATTTGTAGTTAATGGTCATCATAAGAATATGAATCATCAGCTTAAAATATATATATATTTATTTTACCACGTGGCGCAGTGCGGCTGGGAATGTGTGTGCAGACCGTTTGAATATTAGGTTGTCATAATCTTACATAATGTCTACTTCGGGAGAAAACATACACTGACGCTGCCAGAATATAACTGCATAACTATCTGGAGTTCTGTTGTCACCTGATATCCAAGACATTTGATTTGTGGAAATTATTAGAATGCTACATCACACATCAAATACAAACAACTGACCTGTAAATAGCTTATACTGGTTTATTGTAAACTGACATCTGGAGAGATCCACAACCTACATCTGCACGAAATAGCTCTGGGAACACACACACAGGCAGGGCTTGTTTGTGACGTTCTACAGGCTCAAATTCAGTAAAGCCATAGCCACCCACAATTTAACAAGGCAGTGTGAATTGACATTAACATGTGCAAACATTTTTTTAAAAAAAGTTTACATGGGCAATTTATTTTAAAGCCTTGAGCAACATCTAGTAGCCTGAGAATAATTTCTGTAAATCTTTAGGCCTATTTTGTATTTATTACAAAGTCGCAAGTCAGTCATGCTGGCAAAACTGTTGAAGGAGGGGTGCAGAGGTTATCAGTTTTTGTAAGGGGGGACTTGCTAACCTTTACTTGAACCCCAAAACTTCTATTCAAGTGAGATGACTTGGAAAACTTTAGCCCTTGTGAGGAGCCCCCTCACTCATAAAAGAATAGAATTATTGTTAGAAAAGTCATCAATCAAATTTTCAAAGCCATTGAGCACTTCAAGTTTCGAAGTATTTTGTTCCGCTGTTTGGATGCCCTTTCGGAAGACTTTACATGACGGTCTGTGTGCATATTCAGTTCAAATACAAAAAAAAAAAAAAGTTTCTGTATGAAAAAATAATAAAATAGACGACCAGGCTTACTCTAAACTAATTGACACTCACAGCTTTATTTAACACTACGATTATCACAAATACATTTAAACTCAATTTATTGCATTTGTTTAACAATAACAACTTTAAGTCAGTCTAAATCACAATACTAGTATCACAAAACGCACTACCCTTTTTATTAAGTACTAGAGGCCTTATTTCGAAGGTTGCGCAAAAACAAAACAGACTCACAACATTTTACTCTTTTTACATGAATACTAACTATGAATGTTCATCCCTGTAAGACGTGCCATCATCTTTCACATGGGAGAACAATAGAAATATCCACAATTTTGTCTTCAAAATAAATAAAAGGATTGTGCATGTAGGCCATGGAGCAGACGGATAATCTCCCTCACACTCTTTTGTTCAAAATGTCCATTTAAGTATCAGTTAAAACAACTTATTAAAATGGCATAATTACTATGTTTAATAAATAAACCCTGATAGCCGAAAAAAATCACTAGGTATTCGCAGTAATCCATGCTATATAACATGCATATTTATATAACTATGGACTTAGAGGACACCCAGTTTTACGCACAAGAACACTACGAAGAACATATCTTAATATACATATAAAAAGAATATATTTCCATAAATATTCCATTGTTCTCTTTTCGCAAGTTGAAATATTCTTGTGTCTATAACCTTGTTATATCCTGATCTCGATCGACCCCGGGAACCCGTGAGAGTTGCTCGGGGACTGCTACGTTGCTGGAGCCCGCGCTGTTAGATACATTGCTGGCTGTGGTAGCTGTGTTGGCCCCGGCGGTTGCGCCTGAAGTAGACGACGAAGAGGAAGATCTGACTTTGGTGTTGGGTAGCCTATGGTCTTTTTTCCACTTCATCCTGCGATTCTGAAACCAAATTTTGATCTGCCGCTCCGAGAGCACCAAGGAGTGGGCGATTTCGATGCGTCGTCGCCGAGTTAGATAGCGATTATAGTGGAACTCCTTCTCCAATTCTAAGACCTGCTGGCGTGTGTAAGCAGTCCTGGACCGCTTGGGCTCCCCTCCATTGTAACTGGCATTCACTAGAAAGGGGTAGGGTGGGATAGGAAAGAATCAGGAAAAGAAGGGAAAACAAAGAAGAAAAAAGAGGATAGTAAATTCTGAGTGAAGTGAAATTTGAAAAGTGTCTGAAGTGAAATGGGTATCAAATGTATTCTCATTTAACCACTTCCTAAAAGACTCGGCCACGTCTATGTAATGAGCGGTCGTTTCACACTTAGAGTGTAACTAAATTATTAATTCAACATTACAAATCTAAGATATTTTTGCCTCCTCTTTTACTCCCTCTCTCTCTCTCTCTCATCCTCCCTCTCTCTCTTTCCTCCGACACATACATAACAGAAAAAGCCACATGGCAATACGGCTGTCCAGACTAGTGCCTCCGCTATAAAATTTATGGCGGGTGTAATTGCCAATGCTGAGTCGTAAATCCGCCTCATATGCGTCGTTTCAAAGGGCTTCTCTCACAACGTACGTTGCACGGGGCTGGTTCAAGCAGACTCCCGAGGTAAAATAAGAGAAGGGGAAGGGGGAAACGCACGTGAAGGAGGGAGTCAGAGAGCAAGGGGAAACAACAACACAGGGTTTCTGATGCCTACCGGTACTGACGTGGATTTTCTTCATCCAGGGGTAGACCACGGGCTGCTTAGTCGCGGCTGTGCTGGTGGGAAGCTCCGGGGCGGCTTGGATGCAGGCGGGAGGTGCTGTCGGTGGGGTTGTGGGGGATGTGGGTAAAGGTGGCGGGGGCTCACGTGGAGCAGTCTGCGCCTTCCCCGCCGCCAGCAGGCTCCCTGAGTGCGTGAGCCCATGCCCTCGCTGGGGCTCCGGCTCGGGTATGCTTGCACAGTTATACTGGCGCTCCGAATAGGTCACGCGCGGAGGATACAAGTCCTGATGGTGATGCTGGTAGCCGGTGTCCCTCGTGCGGCTGTAATACTCAGGGCTGTGTTCAGGGATGTAGCTATTTTGTGAATATTCCTCGCAAGGAGGAAATTTCGGATCGATGTAGTTAGAGTCCATCAAATACGAGCTCATGATCATTAATTTCTGGAGTGGAAAATAATTTTTCTACCTTTGTCGTTTTTCTGGTCCATAAAGCCCTCCTACTAGCGAGCTACCCTGTAAAGTTACTTTTACCACGTGACGCAGCAGTCCAATGGCAGCCAACGAGGTAGTCCCCGGATAAGGAACCAAATGTTTATTCGAATCTTTATGTACCCCTTTGTGTAGGTGTGCAAGAGTGTATTTGATGAAATGGAGGCCCGGCATATCGATGAGCATGCTTCTGTATATCGCAGAAGCACTCAACTCAAGGGTTGAGCCACCTCCGGTTGCGCCCATGAGCTGGAGTGTTCCTAGCAGTGGGACGCAGGTATCCTGAAATGGCTCGAAATGTGCTGGGAAAAGATGATGCAAAGTGGCAAAATTGACACTAATAACATAAGAGGAGAAAGTACATTGCGTAACCATCAAGAAATGTTTCATGCTGCCAGAGGCCAGACATGATGATATAGCTGGTTAAAAACTGAACAGAAGAACATGAGACTAGAAAATAACATGAGTTCCATGAGCTGACCCAGTTTAAGAACCAAAATGCCATGGCAATGGCAAAACTGACAATAGAATTTAATTTATTAATAATAGCAGTAATATTTTGTGGACTACCAAAATCATGTGCTGGGATGCCAATTGCATGGTTTTATTAATTAGAAAATTAATAATGGGCTAGTTAAAAGCTATATACCGCTTAGTGGTTTACAAGAGGGCATAAATAATTAAAAGCATTTAAAGCTTTTGGGGAAACAACAGTCAGTGAGTATATGCCTACCCTTATAAGAGCAGAGGCAGTTGTGTTTGCAGGACGTGATCAATAGCAGCGCGATGGACTGCAGACTGTATCCCTCCAGCTTCTGTAATTGACGAGGCTCTGAAGCAGACCTGCGGGTTAGGCTACGGCATCTCTACACTACTTCTTAAATAATGGATATCATTGCTTTGTCAGTTTTTATGGGATAAGAATAAAAACGACACATAACGTTAGCATGTCTTATTTATTGGAATCGCGTACGGCCAGCAACGTTGAAGGCCTCTGGTTGAATGTTGTCTAAGTTTTATTGGGCTGTAAAACGCCGTAAATCAATCGCCTCCAATGATCCCCACGCGCTCCCATGCTTTACTGTTTCGCCGAGCGTTCTACCCCTTCCCTGGCTCTCCCTCTCTCCTCCCATCTTCAGCACTGTTTGGATTTCTGTGACTGTTTAAACATAGCTCACATCAGAACCTCTGTAATTGAGCACAGCTTGACAATGTGGTGGTATTTGAATCGCCCATGTATTCCCGTAGACGCGAATTTGTGGTTGTTGATTGCTCACACAAATTCGGTTCTACAGGGTGCATATAGACGACTTGGAGCAGAGCTTCCATAGCTGTAAATGCAAAATGAGACTAGACTTCTAGACTTAGCATCTCTCTCTCTCTCTCTCTCTCTCTCTCTCTCTCTCTCTCTCACTCACTCACTCACTCACTCATACACACACACACACACACACATACACACGAACGGACCAATGAAACTTTAGACTCGACCTGTCATCAATTATTTGTGTAATTTGATGAAACTATAAATGAATAGGTTGTTCGCTATAGTTGCAGGCGTGCCTGTATGTCATAGCTCAACTTTATCTATCCCTTACATAAATATTTTCCAGCATTTTGATTTCATTTGAAAATGTTGATAACCATTTCTCTAGACTAGGCCAAAGGTTAGGAGAAAAGAGACCAAATATTTAAGAAATTCCGCAAACACTATGAGACGTCATTAGTGTCAACCAAAGAGCTCGTAAATTACAAAATGGCTCTAGAGACCATTCTTTCCACCAGGGTTTTTGAGACACACCGTTCCATGCACCCATTTAATTTAAAAAGTTTCGGAAATGTCTCCAACCGAAAATGAAAACGGAAGAGAATTGAATACTTTTGTAACTATCTGAAATGCCACGATGGAATGACACATAAAATGTCATATCTTTCACATTTGCCCTAAATTTAACCTGGGGTGCCCCATCATATTATAAATATTCAATATAAACGGAAGATACAAAAGCAGCCATGTGACAGGAGATGAAAAATAACTTTCTTTTGTCCCTCAGGGTTTTTATTCTGTTCGTCATTACCATACCACTGACCGCTGGATAACCTGTGCATCGCGCAGGGAAGATCCCTAGCGTGGCCTTCAGAATGGAATAGGAAGGCATCGAGGAACCTTTCACCTATCACTGTAAAAATAACAAGTTAAGCTTACTTGAACAATTAGTTTAAACTCGTTGCCTCAAATGAGTTCAGTAAACATTGCCAAGTTATGGTTAACATATGGAGATCATCCTCGTTATCATACGTTCTCATATATTCTTATGTCTCAGGATCTTTTTTTAAAAAATAATATAGGCTACGTAATTTGTTTTAGTAGCAATATGGCAGTCTACTTTTGTATTTGTCTAACTGTAACTCTACTTCATATGTTACACCCTAGATTGTTCATTTGTTTGTAAAAAGCATCCCATTCCCATCCCCCACCACACCATCTCTGTCTCTCTCTCTGAGAGCACATTTTAATATTAGTTAGACAGCTTGACCGGCGTTTCACCTTCAGCGTTTGACTAGTTCCAATAGTTCACTGCCAAGGAGTTATTGATGCAGAATCGTCAGTCTCTACACAAATTTCATTTACATCTTTTCCCTCGTTCAATAACTAGTTATAACCCAAACTGGACAAATGAAGCCATCCAGGAAAGTTTTTATTTTATTTAACATTTTCTTAGGACAGACCTTACGGGAACGTAATGCGCATGCCTCGATTATTGCCCTAGTATTGTTTTTGTTATGTGAACCTTCCACTATTTTGGAATATTTTACCCAATATGGCCCCCAGATGGGGGGGGGGAACTTCCTATATTAGCTCGACTCAAAAACGCTTGGTTTGAGAACTCCTTGTTTGAGCCATTGATGGCGAAGCCATTAAAAAAGGTGTAGGCTTTTTTTCGATGGATTTTCACTAAGCTTGGCTATGGGAACAAAGTAGAGCTATTATTGATCGGCCGGTTTTGTCTTTGGTCGTATTTTTATTTCCCCTCTTAACTAGCCATCATTTTTGGTCGTATAACCTATGGCAGAAACCACATAGCCTAACCTTTGATATTTTGTGCATAGTTGTAAACATGGTAAACATGAACAAATGCATGTTGTTTATCCTATCAGTATAATGAATTCGTCATGTATAAACAGGCAATAGGCCTAATTCTCTGGCGCATTTTAGTCAACGAAAGTGCCTGTACTAAGTGACACATTTCCTACTAAATATAGTCCATCTCAAACATCTAGGAATGTCTAGTTCCACCTCACTTGCCACACTGTAGCCTATTAGGAGCCTTAATTGTATGTATATGGGGGCTCTACTGTCCACTGCCAAATCAGTCCAAACAGGGAAAAAGTAAATCACAGTTTGGTTCATGTGACTAGAATGCGACAGTTTAGTGGTGGACGTTAATCCAGTCCAGGTAAAATCCAGAAGTTAATCCAGTCAAAAAAAATGAGAACAGACAACATACAATCTTAATTTGATTCTGGAGCCAACATGGGTGCACGGTCTCCTCCCAGTGTTATTTCTTGAATAGCGTAGATGTTATCCTGTGACATTCACTATCAATTTAGTGATGGTGGTGATGGAATGAATGCATATTCAATTCATGACAAAAGGAAACTATAGAATTTTTAAGGGTAGGCTCTTCATAATTAGGCTAGTATAGATAGCCTAAGTGGACTCTCTTGAGAGCTTGTTTTAGAAGCGTGGCTAGCCTACACTGGTATTGATGGAAGTCTAAATGTTGCTTATAGGATAGGTGTGGTCAAGTAATGCATAAAGTAAAGTAGGCTAAACTATTTGAATCATCAAGATAACCAATCCGCTCTTATGACGGTGTTTGTTATTGTCTATGACACAGCTGACATCGTTTTCTGGCTTTTCAGTATTTTCCATCTCATCAAATGGTCTAGTATAATAATTTAGGAAGATAAGTATAGACTACAACCATAAGAAGCTTCATGGGTCATTTCCATGCCTGATTTTTGAATTCTCCATTGTGCCCACCTTTCGCCATGTCCTAAGAATGATTGAGGGCATGAGATGCGAGCTTAATGCCAGACCCTGTCTTTTTGAGGCCAAGTAGAGGCGTTGTCACGTGGTATTATAACGGTGAGGAAAGGGCATGCTTGAGCTAGGTCTATACTGTTAGCGATTATCAAAATATATACTGCCATTATGGCGATATTGAAGATAATAATACAGCCATTTGAGTGCGCATATATCGTCAGGAAAATTTATGGTACATCAATGAAGGCATGTAGAGTGGCCGGTAAGACGAGGACACTGAGAACCTTGAGCCCCTCTTTTGTACACTACATTGAAGTGACCTTCCCCAAATGTGGGCATAATATTAGTTCAAATAGAATGTTATGCTATCATGATACAACTATACTTTCATTCAAAAGCAAGCATCATGCAGAAAATGTAGTCTAGATTTGCATTCTGTTATCATTCAAGGAAAGACATTCAATGCTTATTATCAAATTAAGTGGAAATTCAAGTTTGTGACCGAGAGATTTGGTCCTAAAGACAACTAAGATGACAGGTTGCAATTGCCCAGCTTGTAACTGAACTGTATGCGGGTGACGCTAGTGTAGGGAGGGACGGGGGTTCGCTTCAAATAAACACTGTCCATCCACACACCAAACACACATCCATAGCCATTCACTTCCAGACACACCCACTGCCGCCGTCACCACCACCACAAGTACTACTACTACTAACTCTCTCACCCCCCCCCCCCCCCCCCACACACACACACGATATTTATTGATATGAAGCACCCACCCATACCAATGCACTTAAGCTACTCCAACCATATAAGTGCCCTATCTTTTCTCTTACACACAAGCCGATGCGCCACTTCAATGGCCTAATTGGGAACATTTTAGCACTATGTAGTCGCCTAATTTTATGAACAGCGTGTTTCCCAACTCTCTAAAAACAGATAATGTACTATCCAGCTGAGACAGCATAAGTTAAAATCAGTGGCCGGAAAATGGCAGTGCAGCGCAATCTGTTCCACGGCGTTCAGAAAAGACTTGACTAATTAATTAACAAGGTTCATTTTCCCATTCACACCACAGTTTATGGTTCAGTCTGCTGCAAGAAGCCTGATGGGTATGGACAGTGAGCTTGTCAATGAACATGCATGTCATAATTTTATGAAATTTTGCTGTGCAGTTCCAACAAGTATTCACAAGAAATACAGTTAAATCTGCATGTTCTTTTTCCTGTTGTTGCTCTAACCATGCATTTTTTTCCAATATGGAATAAGTAGGCTAAACGGCATTTTATAAGTAAATTGACTTACTCATTCAAGCTGTTATGGGTGTATCTTGGAAAAGTGTATGTGTAACACATGCATGAACAAGCATATGGGACAAGACCGTCCATATTTGCTGTAAGGTTACTGCATGGAAAGATAAACGTATGAACAGAAAGATACGTAGGCCTATCAACTTTAAATATAACTAAAAGAAACACTTAAAACTTTGTTTTGGCATACCATAGCAACACGCACGATGAATTGCCTATCATACACGACGCACGTGCGCGCGCACACACGCAGTCGGACAGAGAGAGGAAGGGAGGGTCAGACGAAGAGCTGAGCGACCCTCAAACTACTTAACCCACAGATATTCAACGTTCATATTAACAAGACTCACTAACGTTAGGGGGGAGCAATGTCAACATGTTAAGAAACTAATTGACCACCATTAGCGCAAAGAACACCCAAGCATTTCTCAAAGAAACATTAAATTACGATATTAATTAATGCCCCTTGGGTGGGAGAAGGGCAGGTGTCTATTTCATTACAAGCTCTAGAAACAAGATTATTAACTTACTGCACCGTCTGGGAGCCATTTGCCGGTGTCGAACGATGAGACCGCGGGAGCTTAGGGAACGAACTAATCCTCACTAAACGCCCAGTGCTCCTCCGTCCAGCCAGATAAGAGCGGCCAACAGCTGCGATTCACGACAGTTAACATTATGTATGATGTAAATATATTGAGGGGTTTGTCAGCCCTGCCTAACCATAAAACTTACTTTAATGGTGTCACGTGCTCCCCACGAGCCACTCAGGGTCAGTGCCCAAGGCCCTTTGGCATACATAACCTCCAAAAGTTTCTAAGAAAAAAAAACACACACTCACATTGACAGAAACATAAAGGGAGTTTCTGCCAAAAGAGACCCTCTACGTGTTAGCTGCTCTTTTAAGTTGTTATTATATCTTGTTACCTTGTAAATCAAACATTCTTACTGTGTAGAGGAACCGCTTCAGGAAGACTAGATATCCACACTAACGAGAGGTGAGTGATGATGTTCATTCTCTTTCTCTTTGACGCTCAAGTGGTGAAATAACTTGCAGGCAGCAGTATAAAACTTCGCATTGCGATTCACTGTATAGAACGCCTCTTTGTTGTTGAGGGAAGCTGAGACAGTGCAGAAGAGGCCAACCGAAGTTGACACACGTCTCTTCGGGGGAACTTGGCTGCCCCAACGCAGTGATCTGACATGTGTCGGATGGCTGCGCCAGGGGGTTCCCCAAGCATCTTTCATTTAGCACACTGCTCAGTTCTCAAAACTTTCTATTGTGGACCGCATCATAAGAGTAGGCTATGTGTGGTAACAACTTTGAAGCCTGTTGTGCAACTGATAAAAGTTTAGACAACAAAGTTTTGTCAACATGTAATTGATGTACTTGTGAAAACAGGAAGTAAATGTTGGGGCACACATACCTAATCAGCAATAACATTAAGTCTTAGGTTATATTTCGTTGAGAAGTTTTGTCAGTAGGTACTACATTAGCCACGCCCATCACTGTAAGGGATTCATATTACTACACAAGAATTCCGGAATAAATGAATAATTATGATAGATGGATAGGCTACGTGCAACTGGAATTTCCAAAAAAACTGGACTGTTATCCTTAAACTTGAAACCCCCTTGGAAGTATATCTCTTTTAAATTCACTCTGTGAAACATTTTGTCCATGCTGGCATTAAACCGTTATGATTAATAGGTGCTTTTCCGCAATCCAATGAGTTGGACACTTCAAAGGTGGGGTGGGAAGCTGTCGCATTTAGAACTCTCCCTCTCTCGCATCTGTTTCGTAGGAGAGGAAACAATTGTCGTTTTGGGAGGTGCTAGGCAAAGCTGTAAAGTTTTATGACGCGATAGGGTCGTAAAGTTTCACAGACCTCCGTCTGTACTGTAAATAACATGACAGAAAACGGCGGCTGACAGAAAGTCGGCATCAAAGTGTGGTCAGCAAACACTTACTGTTTCGTTTAACAATCAGCTACTGCTCTGGACAAACTTAGACACACCCTGCAATAAGTGTGGGATGACAAAGAAGGCAGATTTCTACTTCCATCTATGCTTTATTTTGTGACACAAGCATAGTCCACAAAATGGTTAAGTATTTAGCAGCCATCATAACTTTTAATTGGCATGTCTTTTCATTCCAGTAGCTTACATACAACCTGGAAGGTAGGCTATAAGTCCAAACACCCCTGGTTTGGCACACCTCTTTATTTTGAGTGATGTTGAGGTGGTCAGTTAATTAAGTGGAAAGTCAGGCATTGTTCTAAAAAATACTGAAATCAGACCAGACTGCATTTAGTGACTTGACATAAGTATGTAGCCCATGCTTCTGGCTAAGTAATCGTGTGGATGTGGTAAGACAAGCTGGACTAAGGGCGGATATGACACTACCCGTTTAGACAGGTGACAGGTGCCGGAAACGAAAGCGAGTGTTAAAGAGTTTAATGGCTATACATTGAGTTTGTTACACAGCAACTGTCATATGAACTCACAGTCTGACATAGATTGAACATATCAGGAAATGGTTATTTTTTCTCAATTACAAGGGTCGTCTTTGCGCCCTAATGAAAAGACAGGTCGTTTGGTGTAGTTTTGTGAAGTGCAAAGGCGTAGTCTGGATATGAGGGGTTTTTTTTATTCCCATTTTGCATGCAGCGGCCCCTGAGGATCTCTTATCTTACATTAGGATAGAGAACTTGGTAAATTCAACACGTTTTTTTGTTCAAGATCGAACCAAGAATGCCCCTCACTCAATGATTACATGCGTCATATTTGTCTGGGTGACAACATGCATTGATTATTTTTATTTTGTAATCGGTTGAAACTGAACACCTTGATCATTCTTCCAAAATACATTTCAGGGATAAAAAATAAAGCCACAGTGCATATGAACATAGGCAAGTCGAGTGTAAAAAAATGATTTCTACATTGTAATAATTGTTCTGGTTGTAGCAAAAGCAAAGGAAGATGAAATACTGTAGTTCTCTGTAAATCAAACCAGACGATGCAACATTCTTCAATCTACCATCACATAAAGTCTGAATACAACACGAAGTTCAATATATTTGTATTTTATCCACTTCCACCATCTCACCTTTTTCTGGCGAAAAACAAATTCACTTGGTGAATTTTAAGTGGCGAAAAGCCAGGAGTAAACGATTCAGGCCTTTGGGCCATTATGATGAATACCATGGTACAAATTATTTCAAAGCAAGACTTAAACTAAACAAGGCCATCATCTGAATATTATAAAAATTATGAAATCCAGATTGATGGAATTCCAATAATTTTTAATAATACAACTAGCATTACCAATGAGCGTATTATCACAATGAAAACAACAGAAGTTTTGATTAATTCACGGCATACAGCGATGCAACTTAGATATATTTTGCATTTTGAAGATGGCATGTCCTCATTCTGATTTGCGTCTAATAACACGATTAGGGTAGACTATTCTATGACCTATGTAGACACAGGCCTTTCTACAGAACAAATGCGCACAATATTAAATAAACATGACAATTGAATTACACTCATATCCACATCTTAAGTTGTATAATACCGTCACATAGCACACTATAACATCGCATTTACATGTAGGTCACAGTTTGAAACACCGGTGGGGTTAAAAGTTTTTGAACGCCATCCTCTGAATAGACTCTTGGCTTCAAGTGAAATGGGGGCTTTAGAATGGATCTTTAAGTTTGAGCTTGGAATCCTTCTTCCACTTCATTCGCCGATTCTGGAACCAGATTTTGATCTGTCGCTCGTTCAGACATAGGGTATGGGCGATCTCGATGCGCCTTCGACGCGTCAGATAGCGGTTGAAATGGAACTCTTTTTCCAACTCCAGAGTTTGATAGCGGGTGTAACTCGTCCTTGAGCGTTTTCCATCCGGTTCTGGAGTGGCATTAAAAATAGATAATATAAATAAAATAAATAAAACACTTTAGACTTCTTGAAACAGTGGGCAGCCTCTGCAGAGCAATTATAGACTATACAACTCGTCCCAGGTAGGCCTGCCTAACACTGAAATTTGGCCGGTGCATGAACTCATTTTAGACTGCTTGCTCTCCTTAAAATATTTGGAAGTAATCAGGTTCTACATGCAGTGCTTCCTTAAGTGCCAATCACATAAAGCATATAAAGAATCCCATTCACTAAGACTGGGTATCAGTGTCGGAGGAAATCGATTTCAGGTCAATTGAGGGTTACTACGCCCTTGTCATAGATACTTCCTTGGGCGGCTTCTGTCTGTCTTAGAATTAGGTCACAGGATTAATTTGAATTCGATAACAGGTTTGCAACAACCATGTTACCAAAAGGATCAAAGTAAACCGAATCAGGCATACCCTGGCACATTATGTTTCAGATGGTTTATCTATAATCAATAAATAAACCTCATTGCTAACATAAACGAAAAGCTCATATATCTACACGTATTGGTGACAAAAAGGGTACTCTATAACATAGGCCTAAGTAGTTTGAAAGAATTTAAGTAATAGAGAAAGGTAAGGATTAACAGAAACTTCCAATGATCAATACATTCTCAACAGATTAGTGTTGAGAACTTGCAAGAGTAAGCTGTGTTTTACATTAACTTAGACATTTACTAGCATATTATGCTATTAGAAATGATTTATTTTCAATACTATGCAGCCACGCTGGTTATGATTTGCCATGGCATACCAACACATCTAAACGGATTCACACGATCAGTTACTTAAGTAACATATTCTAATAAGTTCGTACATTTTAAGACCATGTTTCTTAATTGTGGTTGGTCTCCATGCATTGAAATATGCAACAATCAAGTAAAATTAACTGAAAATCATCTGCCGTTCTTAAAATGGTGTTTCCCCTCAAAATTATAGCCTCTTTTTCAATTAATTGTTTAGAGAATAGACATATTGTTTTGAGTCGAGTTTGTTTCCTGTATCCAGTTTCATCGTCGTAAATTTGGACGTGGATCGCCTCTTCGGCGTAACGGGACAGTTTTACGAGCAATTGATGCCTTTGTCATAAAATTTACGACTGTGAGTTTTATTATTTCCGAATACGGCCTATAAAACTCTGGGAAAACTGTGAATGAACTCAAGAGGGGTAGGAAAAACGGAGAGCACATGTAGGAGTAAAAGTGACAAAGTAACACTTCTTGAGAACTATCAGACAAGAGGGAAGGCTCTTAAACTTTACCGTGGCTCATATGTAGTTTAGTCATCCAGGGATAGATTTGCGGCGGCTGCTCACTGCCTGGGGTTTGACTTGGGTGACCGGCTTGTCCCACCGGCTGAACGGCTTGCAAAGTTCCAACTTTTGTCTCGTCGGCGCCTTTCGTTTTGCCCGTGGGCATTTCGCTGGGCTCCGTTGCCCCCTCACTTTTGCGACCATAAAGTCCAAGATTTAGGGAGCCGTGACTGGTGGCGTTAAGGCGGGTTCTGGGCGAGCCTGTGGATGGCTCTGCTCGTGTTGTGTGGTTATCCGGACTGCCACGCGGACCGGAGCTCATCTCCCCCGCACGGAGCGAGTTAGAGGAGGACGGGCACGCAAAGGAACCTCGTTGATGGTCGAGCCCTCCGTAACAGTAGCCCGATGGTACGTGGAGCTCGGGCACGGAACCGTAACCATGGTTGTGCAAAGTGAAGGCGGACGCTTCATGACTTGTTTGCTTGAACAACGAGTTGGCTACGTAAGAGCTCATTTCAAGAGAAAACGTAGCAAACACCGACTAGAAGCATTTATACCGAGTAAATTATTACATTAAAGTTCTAACATAACACGATATTTCTATTCTACTAGCGCCGAGAACGCTTATAACGTTTTGTTATTGTTATTGCGTTTGATTTGTGGCTCTTTTTGAAGTTCATGAGGGTTTTTATCCTAAAAATGACCACGATTTATAGGTGGGGGGATTCTTTTATTTTTTTGTTCTCTATTGCCCAAATATGGGTTGTTTAAGACGTATCACGTGCTCCTATCGGCCAGTCATAAATTTGGCTAGATCACACCAGGAGGTTATTGATGGAAGTAGGAGAAACGTCTGATAAGTTGTTAGCAGGAATACAGGGAAGGGGGTGGGGGGCACCATAGGGGGAGAGCCGGACAGAAGGCCGAGAGCGTCACCTGGTGCCAGAGACGAAAAAGAGCATAGTTTGTGGATAGGCCACCTCTACTTAGACCTCAACAGTTCTTGGGATCTACCTGGCAACACAAATTAAAAAAAAGAAAAACGTAACAAGTCATGCGCACATAGGCTACACAAACTCAGAATATGGCTGCCATATCTAAAAGGGTGGGATCGTGTATAGGCCATATAAAGGGATTTATGATTAAATTTAGTCTGTGGTATTTTATTCTGATAAATATTAACATTTCGCGCAGTTTTGAAAATTGTGGGGACAAGATTAACTTTTCCGTAATTAACCACGCAGGTTCCTCTAAAGTTCAAGCACGAGTAAGGCCTAAGTTTTTTCATGGAATCTTCATTTATGAAATACTTTGAACTGTGATTGTATATATAGGTTTGAAACACCGGTTGGGTTAAATATATATAAATCTATTTACTTTTTTGTTCTTAGAGGAGTGGATGGCAAATTAAGTCTGCCGTCAAAGTCTCCTAATTTCGGCTATATTCTGAGTATAGGATATGCCGGAAAGTCCTTAGAAGTAGGCCTAAACGTTTATGCCAGCTGCCAGGCCTACACATAAGTTTAGATAACTGTTCAAAGTAAAGACCAGTCTTCAAAAAAAAAAAAAAAAAAAAAGAACGGTCTAATTAGAATTTGGCCTACTGTAGGCGATACGTTATACACAGAAAACTACCGAGAAACTAAATCTGTGGCCCTTTAGTAAACTTATTTAGCCGCTGGGTCATATCAGTTACAGACGTAGCTCTCATGAAAATCACTGGCAAGATCAGGTGTAATAAAAGTCTATGCGTAATGAATATAATGGTAATAACAGAGTAATTTGTTGCGCACGTTTCCGGTTCTGTATTTTTTCGAAGAAAATTCATGGTTTTCCTTTGCTCTTCATGAATATTGACAACCTGTGAATGTAGGCTACGTAGAACAGGTTTTGTAGACTATTTATGGTATGGGCTATTTTGCACACACACACACACACACACACACACACACACACACACACACACACACACACACACACACAATACGTGTTGTTAATACTAGGCCAAAGTGCTATTTCCTATATGTTCGATGTTTGAATAGTTTGGGAATACCGTGGGCCTACAGTACTCTAAAACTTAATCTATTTTCGGGGATATTTTTTCTCAAATTAGGAATGTGCGTAAACCGCCTGTAACAAACGCACTGTACAACTGGATAAGCAGACATAGCACTATCAAATCACTGCGATTTTCCCTTGGTGGCAGGATATCATTGATAGGCTATTACTTACACAAATATTATGTATTGGCTAAAAGGACTGGTGGATTTTGCTTTTACCGACAACTATGTCCACAGCCCTGCAAGTTGAGTTTATGACGGTGTTGTTTCGATTTTGACAATAGGGCACCAAAGCTCGGAGTTTTAAAAGAGAAAGTTGCGTTTGCGCATCATATTTGGTTGTGAATTGTTGGAATCTAAGGCCTATTCTCTCACTTCTGTCACCTAATATAATATTCCGGATCATAATTGTTAAGCAGAAGTTCTTGCTAGAGAATCTCCCCGAAAAAGTGTCACCCAGCTGAAAATCTGAATTGCAGTGATATTTAGGCTATCCTAGAAGAATAAAACATGGAAAATGACACAATCACGAGTCACAAGAAGTTTTCATAGCAAGTTTTTATTACATATGGTTGGACATACTTTTCATACAACACTTACTTAACTAAGTTACCTAACACTACTTGAAAGACACATTTCGATATAACCATATATGTGATGGTATCTTTCTAAACATAAATATAGTACCTAGTTACATTACAGTATTAACTTCGGGATGCGTTCCTTGAATCTCGCACAGGAGCAAGGCTTGAAATATGTCATATTTACAAACATATTCACAACTCAGGTAGTATGGATCGCTCAGTGAATATTCTATTCAGCATACAATTGTGGTTTATAACAAAATGAAAAACAATATACGAAAACAAAGCATAAAAAAGTTAAAGCGAATGTAGTTCTTTCCTTCACAATTGTCTCCATTAACCGCTCACCTAATTATTTCTCCACATAGGCAGCAGTCCTGGTGTTGGTTATTTCAATGCAAAAATACAGTAAAATCAAGTTTGGCTTTGCAGCAAGTACCATCAAAGTAGGCAATGGAATTGCAAGTCTGGAATAAATCTGTTTTCGGAACGCACAGTCTGTTACTCATCTACAACTTAGGAGGAATGGTAGAGCATGTAGGTTACGGCTGTGTGATGAGTACGCATTGCATTTGAAAGCAGTCCCTGTCTCTCATGAATTGTGCCAAACGAAAGGTAGTCAATAGGTAGTTTAAGTAATCCGTACATCATGATGGTTAACTGTACCGCGCTAATGCGAGTTGGAGGCGAACCTTACTCCTTCTTCTCGTCAGTCGCCTCGTCAGCGTCCTCCTTGCCCGTCTCCTGGCTGGTCCCCGTTGTGTCTGTGAGGGTGGAGGTCAGGTTGCTTTCCTTTTTCCATTTCATGCGGCGATTTTGAAACCAGATTTTGATCTGGCGCTCGGTGAGGCACAGCATGTTTGCAATTTCGATGCGCCTGCGTCTTGTCAGGTAGCGATTGAAATGGAATTCCTTTTCGAGTTCGAGAGTTTGGTATCGGGAGTAGATCTGGCGACCTCTTCGTCTGTCTGACCCGTATCCAACTCCTGCGAGAAAGTACACACTTGGTGAGTCTGTAATGTTGGAGATAATCATTAACTGACATACATCAGAATACAGACATTCCAAAACTACTGTACTGTTTGCACTCATACGTTTTGAAGTGATTAAGTTATTTGAAGGTAGGCTATCTCAACTTAAACATTTAAAATATTCAGACCTTTAACACAATACTATTGGTTTCAGTGCGCACTTTTCTTCCTTACAAGAAAATCTTGAAGCTATAGGGGTAATTGAGGCTCTATAAAAGTTGGAAATCTTTTGTTTTTTGTCTAAATGGAGGAGGCTCGTAGCTTCGAGCGTATAGTTCGGCCAAAAGGGATATCCTCCAAAGATAAAAGGCCTTTATTGTCGGGCGACAGGGCGCTGCAGTAATGGTTTATGGGGTGATAAAAAGTAGCTTCCCCGGTCGTAAAAGCAGACCGACCCTTGCCTAATTTATCTCTCAGAGTTGTAATACTCACCACTGTGAGAGTTCATACGCTGCATCCACGGGTAAATCTGAATGTTGCCTTTCGGGTCTTGAGTCACACTTCTGCCTTGCTCCGTTGAATAATCTTGTCCTAGCGAACTCTGTGCACCCTGGCCCAGACTACTTTGTCGGCAGCTTGGAAGGACGTCCTTGTCCTGGTAGAACACATTTGATCCATAGTCGTATGGTCCGCGACCAGAGCCGAAAACTACGTTGTCTTGAGGAGAATAGAAAGGCGATGAGTATATCCGGTTCTGCGCCACAGCAGCGCCATAAGACGAAAAGTGCCGAACCGGGTCATAGGTGGTTGAATTTAGGGCCACGTTTGGTAGAACCTCCTGGCCACCGGCTAAATGGCATGAGAGCGACGGGTTTGCGAAATAGGAATTCATACCTTTCCTCTAACCCTCTATCCCTTGCTCCCACTCTTTCTCTCTCCCTCCCTCCCTTACTCTCTCTGCTCTCTCTCTCGTCTCTCTCTTGCAGTCACTCAGTCACTCACTCACTTTCGTTGTGTCAGTCTATCTTTTAATGGAAGTGCGCGAGCTATATGATTTCTTTATAATTTATTTCCGGGCGCCAATAAAGACACTCTGCACACAACCGAATGTTGTTTCTGAAGCTTCGCTCCAAGATGGACAAGATGACAATGTCAGCTGACCACATTTCCTCCAATAAAAAGCCAGGAGTAGAGGAAAGCAGGAAAAAACGCCAAAGTAGATTTTTTATTCTTGCACTGACACATGCTCTCATACACACATGCGCACATCGACACACACACACACACACACACACACACTCTCTCTCTCTCTCTCTCTCTCTCTCTCTCTCTCTCTCTCTCTCTCTCTACATGTATGAACATACATACACATGTTGGTGCGCGCGCGCGCGCGCACACACACACACACACACAGTCCAGGTAATGAAGGCTTACGTTAACAATATATGTGAAAAGCAATTTCGATGCAGTCTCTTGTTAAGAATAAACAAATATTTTTGCTTGTTATAGCACGCTTTCAGTCGCTAAAATAAAGAAGTAAATAAGAAAGTAAACATGTGAACCAGTGAAACTTGATTTAATATCCATTGTTAGATAAAATGTTTTAGAAATATAATATTTTAAGTTTGTCCAGGTTTCCCTTGTCCCCTGTAATATACGTAACATGTCACTTTTGCATTAAAAAAAATGAGAGAGAGAAGTCCACCAATGCGGAGATAAAACAGCTTTGCCCATAAATAGAGCTTACAGTAATCGAATTATGCAGTCATAAAATAAACTTGCCAATACAGTGTCTGTAAAATCGATGAACATATTTGTTTCTGAAAGCGAGTGACATCATTGGGGCACAATTTAAATCCGTGATGCATGGACTATATACGAGTTAATCTAATTAAGAAAACTGTGAACAGCCGAACAAATATGCACAGTGGCAGTCGATACATTCTCTTCTGGTGAGATATTATTGCTTAGCATCATTACTTATTTAAATGCAAGATAAGTTTGTATTTTGATACAAGGGATGATCATTGCCATGGATTTTACCTCTTGGTGTATTAACTCTCGTATTAAAGTACTATAATTATATTTGTTTTTACGTTCTTAGCTGTGTCAAAAGATCAGAGAAGTTCTCACGCACACACTCATTCACTCTCTCTAGCGCGCGCACACACACACACACACACACACACACACACACACACACACACACACACACACACACACACACACACACACCTTTTGCTGTTACAGACAGCTAGTCAGTACAGCACCCAGGACCGTCAGAGAGCGTTTATTGCTCTGCTATTGGGATAATTATGGGGGGAGTGTGCAGTACGTAGGCTACAAACCGTACCTACATGCCGTATCAACATGTGATGGTCGGAATATGTTTATGCTCATATGTGGCCTACTGAACAAAACCCATAACTGGCCAAGATTAATTTGATCATATTAGCTATATAGGCTACATTAGATTTTGGCTTGTGCGTAGGAATGGAAACCAGTTTTGTCTTGAAACACACCTCTCCCCTGTACACACCAGAGTGACTATAGGCAGATTAATAGTCGATAAGGCGAGTGTGATGTTGGCTTAGCTCCTTCTGCAGCGCTTTCTCCTCTTTGTTCAGAGGGAATTCCATGAGCAAAAGGAGGGGGGGTTTATGGCCGTTTTTACTGCTAAAGAATGTCTTAACGCCTGTGCAGCCGCAGAAGTCATAAAACCAGACAAATGACAGGTTTCAGCCGACCGCTCGTGACACCCTGTGCATGCGCCACGGATCTACATGCCGGAATTCCGCCCGATCACACAAAGACATGGGACATGCAGACATTTGTTTACGCGTGTGGATTTGTTTACCACGCAAACGGCAGGATGAGGCTGGGGGAGCAATTGAGGTCTTGTATATTTGTGTATGTCCAAAAGCACCGAAGCCTTGGTCGTCTGTTCACCAAACTGTTTATAACCACAAATTCTAATTGTACTGGAAGCTTGTGAACTACGCCTCAAAGGTTCATTTCGTATCGTAAAGTTAAGTGACAAAGCATTCAAACCACACTTCATAATTTATTTATGAATTATGGTTTAGCAGACCACATATGGCACCGTACTCAAACAAATATAGAAGGCTATGATTTAAAACTAATGGTGGAAATATGCCATTAGATAAT